>NDXB01011359.1:5091-45390 GCA_002631895.1 Agapornis roseicollis | reverse complement strand
CTGATTTTTTTTTTTTTTTTATGTAAATAAATAAAGCAAGGTAAAGAGGATTTTGTCTCAATAAACCCCATGATAAGAAGTAAAATAGCTCATGATAACTTCCACGAAGAGAGATGTTTGAAGAAAGCCTTTCATGCAATATTTGTAAGATACCTTTGCGATGAATTTATAAATTAGTAACATAATTCATGTCATATTCTCTTCTTTATCCATCTGTCATGCCCACAGATGTTTCTGGTTTAAGCAGAATGGCTGGAAAGAGATCACTCACACTGCTGTATTATTCTGCCTAGTTAACATCTGTCTACTGGGCTTATGGTGTGAATTCATAACCTTGGCAGATGCATATACCTACATATATATATGTATATATAAAGAAATAGAATCAAGCATGACTAAAACATCTTTTGAAAGGGTAGTCTTGTAGCAACATTTCAGGCAGTGCCAGCTCCCTGCAGTCTCTGTCTTTGAAAAGAAATTGGGGCCTTTGCCAGAGTTCATGTCAACTACTGCTGGCAAAAACATACAGGCAAACCAAAGTGGCCCTTTACCTGGAAGCAGCAGCTGCAGCACCACATTTCAGAGAAACTGTATCTCTCAGATGATGATATAGGAGGACCAAGAGATTTTCCCTGAGGCTGGATGGTCATGAGTGGCAGGGTTCGTGGGACAGTATGTGCGAGTATCTAGGCCAGTGGGCCCCTCCAGTGCTTTGAAAGTGTTGGAAATGGAAGGCAGCCGTATGGAGTCCTCAATGACAAGTTGCAGAAACTGCTGAAGGAGAGGGTGAATCGAGTCGGTTTGCTGAGGTGAAAGCCTTCCAGCTGGCCCTGGACATTGCTGAATGAGGAAAGTGGCCAGTACTTTATCTCTATACTGACTCGTGGATGGTGGCAAATGCCCTGTGGGGGTGGCTGCAGCAGTGGAAGCAGAACAACTGGCGACGTAGAGGCAAACCCATCTGGGCCGATGCACTGTGGCAAGATATTGCTGCCCGAGTACAGAACCTGGTGGTGAAGGTACGCCATGTAGATGCCCATGTACCCAAGAGTCGGGCCACTGAGGAACACCAGAACAACCAACAAGTGGATAGAGCTGCTAAGATTGACGTGGCTCAGATGGACTTAGATTGGCAACATAAAGGAGAATTATTTTTGGCCTGGTGGCCCCATGACACTTCAGGCCATCAGGGCAGAGATGCAGCATACAGGTGGGCCCGTGATTGAGGGGTGGACTTAACAATGGACACTATTGCCCAGGTTATTCACGAGTGTGAAACATGCGCTGCAATTAAACAAGCCAAACGTTTAAAGCCTCTTTGGTATGGAGGACGATGGCTGAAGTACAACTATGGGGAGGCCTGGCAGATTGACTATATCACACTGCCACCAACCCGCCAAGGCAAGCGCCATGTGCTTACCTTGGTGGAAGCAACCACTGGATGGCTGGAAACATACGCTGTGCCCCACACCACTGCCCGGAACACTATCCTGGGCCTTGAGAAACAGATTTGGTGGTGACACGGCACACCAGAGAGAACTGAGTCAGAAAATGAGACTCATTTCCAGAACAGCCTTATAGACACTTGGGCCAAAAAGCATGTCATTGAATGGGTATATCACATCCCCTACCATGCACCAGCCTCTGGGAAAATCAAACAGTACAATGGGCTGTTAAAAACTACACTGAGAACAATGGGTGGTGGGACTTTCAAACAATTGTCTGGAAATATTACATAGAAGATGTAATTCTTGCTGTAACTGCTCAGGGTGCTGCAGACACCTTGAAGAGTTCTTTAGGTGTTTTAAGAGGAATCTTGAAAGCTGGTGCCCTTTGCAGATCTCGGGGCAATGCTCAGGGAAAACACTTAGCCTTGAATGTCTAACTCAGGTTTTGAAAATGTGTCTTGGATGTACAAACCAAAACCATCAAAGTACCTGAGGGAAAATGTAAAGCTGTTCTTTCATTGTATAAATATATCCAGCATTTTCACCCATACAGCTAAAAGCATATTCCTTTGCCCACCTGAGCCCTGATGGGTGCTTGCTTTTTATTTTGGTAAAGTCTACATCTCCTAATACTATTGCTGCATTACATAAAGCAGAATATATTCTTCTTCTACCTGCATGTTCATGACACCATCTAGCCTGTAGGTGAACGTAATTTGGAGGATTCCAAGAGAGGTCTGTTCCATGTTGCAGTATGAGCAAAGGACAGCATGGCATGGCTATGGTAGTTGTAGAAAGCATCATGCAATCTTAGGAAATTAGTAGCAGAACAACTGCATGTCAGTGGTTGCAAGAACTGGAGCATATGCTACCTAATTTTGCAGACTAATAGCTATACTTCTGAAATATAGTATTTACTCAGCTTCTTTTCAGAAACATGAAAAGTGTCTTCTTGCAAAGTGGGATTATTTAGAAGTAATTGCATGAATTGCTTGTCACATGCAATATTCCTTTACTGCTTGAGAAGTACTCTCTCAGCTGCATTTAATTTGGGCAGTAGTGCCTAATATTCATTCATTAAAGACCTGTATTCCCTGTGGATTTTCCAGTGTCTTATTCTTTTCATTGTAAATTGGTTATGATTATGTTTCCTGTTAAATATTCAGACCAAAGTTGTTAAATAAATTCTTTGGTCATAATCTGGCTGCTTAAAACAAGATAAAGTCACCTTTCAGTATTACTAATGTAGAGTTCAAGTTTTGCTGTGTCCCTTATGTTCTTTCAGAGTGTCTTGTGTGATGACAAGTCTTTGAAAAGCAAAAATACTATTTTTACAGGTGCCTCAGATGTATCACAACACTTTCTCTGCAGGGGCTGGCAGTAGATGATAGAAATTATCTTTATGAAATCAAGCTTGTATTTATTGCATAAGGTGTGGTTATGTTGAATGAGGTAGGAATGATGAAGGGACTAGTAGGAATAGCTTAGTGAGGCTGTTATTTTGGTAGACATTTGGAACAGAGAGCCAAGATCAAAGGAATGATGTACTTGATCTCATTTTACTGTTTTCTGCGTTGTCTTAGAAGTGTTTAGATACTTGTTGATACAGGATTGTCAGCACTAAGGTGGGCTACATAGTACTGTACCAGTAGGGGTGTGATTCCTAGGTGAATTCTTCCCCTGTGGGAATCTGTGCTGGTGAAAGAAAAAGCCAGTTAGTTCTATGTATAGCTCTTCAAGTCCCCAGATACAGTAGTAGGACATACACAAAGTAATCTTGTGTTTCCTCCATAAGGCATGTGGAATTCATGTTCAGAATATTTTTTCTAAAAGGAATAGTATTTCAAGTTATTTTAATATCATTAAAATCAGAGTCTGCTGCTGAAAGCTTTGATCTGAATGTGAGAGAACAGTGAAATACAACTATTTCAGTTCACTGAAGTCCCATTTCAGCTGGCATACCACTTACAGGCACTCCACTCCAGGAAACCTTGAATCAGCAAAAACATTTTAGTATTTCTACCCAAATCAGCTGTTCCGATCAGTTGTTTTCTGATCATTGCCTGTTCCTAAAATAACTTCTTATATTTAATCATTAAGAATTTTCACACACATCAATGGGGCACTTTTGGGAATAGCATAGGTGAACTGGAAAATGGATTCACCTGTAGCAATTTCCTAATACTTACCTTTCTGGAAGTTCATTAAAATATAAGCCTTCCCTTCTCTTTCTTGCAGTTCAGTGTTCTCAAACAGCTTTTCTTAAGGAAGAGCCTTGATGTTGGCACTGCCAGTTACAGTCACAGCCACAACTGAGAGAAGGACAGAGGGCTTTTCTGCTGTCTTGGAAAGGAAGTCTTAGCTGACACTGAAATAGCAATGGCTTCAAAACTGCAGGAAAGAAGAAAAAAAAAAAAGAATAATGAGAGCCTTTTCCCTGTACTAAGGGAGCTGTACACAGCAAATGTGTCTCTTACAGGAAAAAGTGACTTCTAAAGATTAATGAATTCACATTCATGTTTCCATAGAGAGAGAAAAAAACCTGTTATCTACATGCACAGAAGAGGAATATGAGGCACAGGCAGGATAAAACACATAGGAAAGCTGTGGCAGAATAAGAAATAGGATGAAAAACTTGCCAGACATTTCCTATGATCTCCTTACTTACCTCATTTACCCCATAATGGGGGCTGGAAATGAATTTATTTCCACATCTTAATTCTAGAATCTCATACAGGGAAGCAGGGAGGAGTATTTAGGACTGTCCTGTTTCCCTGAGTAACACTATCTCCAAGACAAATCCTAAAATACTGGAGTGTCTTAAAATGTGTGAAATGATTCAACTTCATCAGGATTAAATGCTCTGAAAACTTCATGATGTGTGTAATAGACTTCATGTTTGTAATGACTTCATGGGGTATGTCATAATTTGGAGATTAAAAGAGAACAGTTTTCAGTTTAAAGTGATGTATTTTGAGTCTTCAGACAGTAAAATATTATTTCTTGACAACTTGTGATCTATCATCATGAAAGGTCCTAGAATATAAGAAAACAAAGTCTTAATTAATATGCAAATGGAAAATTATAAACCCATCCTTCTTCCTCATCTGCACTGCATTCAATTTCAGAGCATTTTTAACACATTACTAGAATTCGTTAAGTTTTGTGTTTGTGGCTTTTGCTTTTGTTTTTTTAAATAGCACTTGTGGCCACCCAAATCATCTGTCCTCGCAGCCCACATTGACAGGAAGTGCAATTAGGGTGCTGTCTTTATCATTTTACTTGCTTCACAGCTTCCTAAGGCTCAAGGCAAAGTTGTCGGCAACTTATTCATAGGAGTAAATTTCTTTGAAAGAAGTAGTTCTAGTCTGGATTTGGGGAGAGTAACTCTGGTGGGTCAGCCTTAACTGGCTGCTGGATACCCACCTAGCTTCTCTTTCACTCCCCCTTTTCAACTCTGTGTGGAAATAAAAAAGATGGCAAAGCTTGTGGGTTGAGGTTAAAGACAAGGAGAGTACACACAGAACACAGAATCACAAAATCATCTGGGCCAACTGCCCAACCAGTTCAGGGGTGACCAAAAGTCAAAGTATGTTGTCCAAATGCCTCTTAAACACTGACAGGCCTGAAGCATTGGCCACCTTTCTAAGAAGCCTGTTCCAGTGTTTGACCACTCCTTCT
Organism: Agapornis roseicollis; assembly: GCA_002631895.1. NCBI lineage: Eukaryota > Metazoa > Chordata > Aves > Psittaciformes > Psittacidae > Agapornis > Agapornis roseicollis. The sequence continues at coordinate 40,261 of NDXB01011359.1, read as the reverse complement.
GTAAAAGTGGTTCCTAATGTCCAACCTAAGCCTCACCTGATTCAACTTTGAGCTATTGACAGGCATCCTATTGTTGGGTTCCAGGGTTCAGAGCTCAGCATTCCTCTCTCTCCACTTCCCATCCTCAGGAAGCTTCAGAGAACAATGAGGTTGCCCCTCAGCCTTCTTGTCTCCAAACCAGACAAACCCAGAGTCCCCAGCCACTCCTCACAGGACATGCCTTCCATTCCCTCCACCAGCTTTGTGCCCTCCTCTGGACACATTCAAGGACTCCACATCCTTCTTCAACTGTGGGTCCCAGCACTGCACACAGCACCCAAGGTGAGGCTGTACCAGCACTGAACACAGCGGTATAATCCCCTCTTGTGACTGCTGGCCATGCTGTGTGTGATGCACCCCAGGAGGCTGTTTGCCCTTTGACTGCCAGGGCACACTGCTGACTGACACTGTCAACCAGCTCCCTGGATCCCTTCCTGCAGGGCTGCTCCACAGTCACTCTGCTCCCAGCCTATACTTGTGTTTGGCGTTACTCTGTCCAAAGTGCAGAGGCCAGCATTTGTTCTTGTTAAATCTCATGCCACTGATGGTTGCCCAATGCTCCAGTCTGTCTAGATACCTCTGCAAGACACCTTGTCCCTTGAGAGAGTCAACAGAACCTCCCAGTTTGGTATCATTGGCAGACTTGCTACTGATGCCTTCCAATCCTGCATCAAGATCATTAACAATATTGAACAGCTTTATCTCTTCCTAGATAACAAGAGAAAGGTGAAAAGAGAGCAAGAACCCAAACCTTGAGTACCACTCCAAATATACTGACCATAGTTGTTTGTACTGCTGTTGCAGACCTGGACATGCAGCACCATATAATTTACTTCTACTTTTTCCATATCACCATCTACAGTTTCACCATTTACGTCTTATTGTCAAGTATTTGTTATCAAAGCAATGCTCTCATTGACATAGTTAATCTGCTGCAGACATATGATGCATGTATAGTAAAACAGTTTACCCTGAACTCTATTGTGGGTCCTTTCATTATGCTGATCAGTTCAGAGGTAAATCATTAAAACATTACACTTACAGGAAAACCTTCAGCTCCTTGACATTAGCTCTGAAAGCTGTGGCCGTAACACTCCATGCCACCTGCATGGGGTACCCTAATACAGCCAGTGCCTAAGGTGCTCCCATAGTGTCAGTGGTGCTAGGTACTGAGTATGGGTGTGTGGCAGTCAGTGTTCAGCAAGTCACACTGATATTTCCACCAGTTAACACTATAAAAGCCAAACCTTCACACAGTGAATTGACAGGAGTCTTTATAATGATCTGAAGATAGCACTTAAGGAGATCTACTTGGTTCCTTGATTGTAGTGGCCCTTGATATGTTTCCAATTTTCCTCATCCATGTTTACATTTTAAATATATATTCATTGATGTTCAGTTTCAATGTTTAAAGCTGTATGCAAAAGCACATCCATCATGAAAAATGCTTGATAACCACATCTGCCTTAAATGACTTCTTGCATAGTTCAACTTCTGTGTAGGGAATAATGGCTTTTGGTATTCAGTAAGGTATTTCTCAAGAGAATTTCTAGGTTTTATTAGTAGTTTTAATGTTTTAGTTTAAAAGAGTTTCAAATCATTGTGATAATAGTTGCTTTAAGCCTAGTTGTCTTTTTAGAAGATTCAGACTTGGGGTTTGCATGTTGGCACAGCATTCCCTACATATAGAATACATAAAATTCAATTATTATCATTGGTACTATAAACAACCACAAATTTTCAGCCTAAGCTCTGCATTTCTGCATACATCTGGTAGGGTGCTACCACATGCAAAAGAGAAGACTTTCGGTGTTTAAAGGGAAAAAGCCTTTATATTTAGAAACTCTTAAACAGTTTCATTACTGGCTGCATGAGAATACTCAAGAAGAACCCTTGAAGTTGAAAAGGTCAACTTTGAACTGCAAGAAAGGTCATCTATGTGTGTCTGGAACTGAATCCTTAATGACAGATTTGTTAGTAATTAACTTGAAAACTTTTAATTAACTTCCTTTTCTGTGAGTTTGTTGCATGAAAGCTACCAGATTCATCCTGAAAAAATGCTGCTTAGCATTATAGAGACAATTTGCACCATAAGCTTACCCATAAACACGGATTCTATATTCACTTAAAATTCAATGACAGCAACTGCTTCAGATACAATGAGTTCAAGGTTAAAGCCATATTCTAAAGTACAAGACATTTACATGAGGCATTGGCTCTTAAAAAAAAAAATGTAAGAGAACATAAAATGTACATGTCCCAGGTTGTAATAATATTGAACCTTATCCCCAGGAAGTAACCATACTGGACCTTATAACACCCTACAAATTTGAGGGGGCTTGCATATTGAGTAAGACCATCTTCAATTGATGATGGATTAAAAAAAAAAAAAGTATCACTAGAAAAGTTAGGTAATTTTGATTATTTTAGAATTTTTTAAAAAAAATGGTCTTTAAATTTTGTACTGTCCTGCTATAAGACCTGTTGCTGGAGTATATTGTGAAAATAGAATAAACTTTAAATCTGAACTTTATCAGGAAAAGCTAAAACCCATCCATTAGCAATGATTCCTGTTCTAATGTCAGTTTAGGTACAGAACAGTACTTAAACAACACAGGTATAAGATGAAAACCACTGACAGAGAAAAATCAATTTTTTTCACCTCTTGAAGGAAACACCAAACACCCTCCAGGGAATAGACATTAAGTAAGTAATTGCTCGATGCTTTAGTCTAATGCAAAGGAGCACTTATGCTGACAGGTAGACATGCAGCCATCTCTGACAGCTTGCTATAGCCCAGCAGTTTCTCCATTTGGAGGTCTGAAACATTAAAAATATTGATGTGGAGGAACAGAGATCAGTATATAACCTGCTGTTTACAAAATGCAGTGTAAACTGAATACAACAAGATGCTATCTTCAAGATATTTCATTTATGGAAAAGAAACAAATCAGCATTAAGTTCTGAATTTGTAGTAAATTAGAAAAGCTGGAGACACTTGTGAAAAAGCCTAAACATGTAGATTTCTAGTTTTAAATTATCTTTCCTCTTCACTTCAAATTGATTAATTTAGAATCTTTCCTCCTTTGTATCTACTGTTACTTCTGTCTTGAGCACCAATATTTCTAGAGACAGATTCCAACCCAGTTTTTGGCAGACAGCTACTCAGCTGGTGCTAAATCCCATCGTATTGAATTTTCATCAGCTCAGTCCCCTGAAGCGTTACTTCCAACTTTTTGTCACAGGCAGCACCTGAATCTTAACGACGCTAAACTTAGTGGTACTCCATGTATTCCAGATTTAAATACAAGCTGTTCTGCTGTCTCTCATTTGAGGCACAATGTGATAAGCATATTTAGAGAACTCTGATTTCTATGTTTCCTGTTCTACAAGTTCCTAATCATCTACATGCAATGAACAGGATAACTAAGATACTTCTAGATTATCAAATCCACTGAAAAAAATACTGAAGTCTTTAGATAATTCTGTAAATCTATCCTTTTGACACTTTTAGTGTATTAGTCCAAGAAAAAGCTTTTGCCAGTTTTGCAAACAATATTTGATTTATACTATTCTGAAAAGTAATTCATCAAAAACTTCATTCTGATTTCTTATATTGTAACTTCAAGCTAGCTATAACTTTTGAATACCTATTTTCCGATGATTTGTCTTTCTTTCCAAGATTATTTTGAATCAGGAATACTTCCATTTTTCTCCCTCTTTTAATATGTGTTGTTTCTTAAAGAGCCAATCCACAGAAGAGTTAATAATCTACTACTATATGTTATCATCTGCTTTACATGATGCTGAAGGCTGAATGCAGAGGCTTGCTGCTTTTGCCTGCAAAATTTGCTCCTTATGTATGTTATTTATAAAACTGTCACATCTTTCAAACTTCATATTTCTCTTAATCTTTTTATGCCCTTTTCTTACTTTCCCACAGCTCCTACCCCATGTTTTTCCACATGATACTGCACTTGTTCTTCAGCAATGTGAAGAAGGCCCAGAATTTCTTCTTAACCTGTGACATGCTTTAGTAAAAATTACCTTGAATACACTACATTTTTATTATATAAATAAATGTTTGAAGCTGAGTTGGGTGAGGCTAGACATCTATTTAGAGTTGGTAGAGAAATAAAACTGGTAACTGCTGCATTACTTTTCTAGCAGGGACTCTGCTCTTGGACATGAGAAGATGAAAGTTGTCTTCACCAAACAAGGAGGCTGTAGCCTACATTTCTGTAATACAAAATCATTTCCAAGTTGACTTAATTCTTTTCACAGAGTCTATTGTCATTCTTGCTGTACCTAATATAAGGTCACATGGCAATTATGTAAGTAGATTTCATAAACACCATTCAAATATATTTATTGGCTCATTTTTCCCTTTAAAACCTAAACTTTAAAGCAGCAGGCAGCAAAACCTATCAAGTATATATGTGGGGGTTTAGTATAGCTAAAGAAGAACTTCTTTTTCTCACAGTGCTTTGCTTTGATTTTCAGTTAATGCTCTCTTCCAAGCTTTACTCTGCAGTTATTCCTGCATGCATGTGTCCCAAACAGAAAGAATGGATACTCCACCTTGCTTGTCTTCCTCTTTTTTTAAACTCAGTGTTAGCAAAAAGAGCTAGGTAAAAACTAGTTTCTGTTCTTTACCAAAAGGAGGCTTTGTCTAGAGCAGCTTTGATAAGTGCTCACCCTTTTTTTTCATTTAACTAGGATAAAAAGATAAGCAAAAAAGCATTCATGGTTCTGAGGTTGTGGAGTGTACTAGGAGTTTAATAACTGAAATTATATGAAGTCACAAGTGCAGAAAATAACTTTAAAATATTTCAGTCCCAGAATATTGAATCAAAAAATCACACTCTTGAAATTTTTCCTACACAGCCTTTTCTCTGGTATCAGACATGTGGTATAGCTTACATTGATTTTTCTGTAGACAAAAAATAGATTACAAGGACAAATAATAATCATAGCATGGTGGTTTATATTCAATCTTTATCTAGCACATAGATCAGAAGAAGATGAGAAAAATAAGACCATGTGTACATTAAACATTTTGTGTTTGCTGTACTATTGTCTTTTTCTCATTACCAAAGCTAATTACTGTTCAATTAACATCATCTCTAGGTCATTACTAAATACATGATTTACGCTTGTTTTCATATTGTGTGCTTGTATTGCTACATTCATTGCTGTGAATTTACCTGATAAGGATGAAGTGTACTCACTTATTCTATTCTGCTAACGAGGCAGTATTTTCTTGTTGTTTCCGTGAATTATCTATGCTGTATGGTTGAATGAGTTTTGTTCAGATATGCTACATTGCCTTTATCCACCAAGACTGTGTGTCAAAAGAGACATAGATACTTAGTTTGGTGGTTTTTTCTTGGCAAAACTCTACTAGCTTTTTTTCCTTACTTAACTTCCTGTCAGTAGGAGATAATATTCTTTAAAAATATCAGCAAGAGACAAGCTTTTCATCAGTCCCTTTAATCTGTTAGCAGTTCTGACAGATTTGAGTTTCCATACCTGTTGTTCAACTAATTTCGTTATTTCTCATCTCATCTATTTTAGACAAACACTTTCAAAAGGAAGCCCAAACGCTTATTCTACAGAAAAGCTGTTGCTGAACACTGTATACGTCAGAAACAACACTCTAATGTACAACTTAGTTATACTTACAAGCATTTTAAAACCATTTGGTTTATTTTCAGTAGTAATCATATTATGTTTTCCTAATATGTCATTCACATGCTTACGAAGAGCAGTTTTCTCTTTCATGTTGCTAGGCACAAGAAAAACTGTGCTCTTCCAGACACCTCTTCTAACATGTATGCTTTGTTCCCTTGATCATCCTAGTAAGCATCCCCAACACCTTTTCCAGTTTCTGTTTTCAATCTGCTGTCTAGGCTGTCATGAATTTATTAAGTTAATCTTATTTCTATGCATTTCAGGCTTGATTCTAATATTGACCTAAATGTACTATTTTGAAAAGAGAAGATACGTAATACATTAGCATCTCAGTGCAAGAAAGAAATGTCAGAATCAAAAAAAAAAAGAAAATTAGAGTTTATTAGAATTATTATTTTAAACTGCATTTGGGATACTTCTTACATAAAGAACTGTGGTAAGCAAGAATAATCTGCAAAGAACACCTGTGCTCACTCAGAAAACAAAATTTGGAAGGAAGGAAATTGGATAAAAAGGAGGAGGAAAGGGTTTAATAAAAGTAGTTGCTTTCAGTCTTAGTCATTCTCAGTTTCACATCACAACTTTAATTTTTCAACTTTTCAACTATCTCTTTATTTTCATGCAAGTGTTTGTTACCGTTAGCTTTCTGGGAAGTTGGATCAGAGAATGTACAACTATACAAATGAAAAAAAGGCTTTAAAATTGTGGCGAGATTGTGGTGATCAGTTTAGAGAGACGCACATTTTCGTTTTACCTAGAGAATGTACAACATAATGGTGCTATGCAAATCAGAATTTCTGAGAACACTCAGAATGCAGACACTGAGAGAAATCCCATCATTATGGGTCAGTAACTGCACAAACTCTCTGCAGTCTGATTGGGTGAGCTAATTCTAAGTCAGTTCCTAAAAAACTTCATTAATACTCAGTAGAAATGTGTAATTTAGCATTATTGAATTCACTTTTTATAATAAATCTGTTCTGGCTTTTCAGCCCTTCATCTAAAGTTTAAAAAGATTAATTCCTTATAAGAGATCTCCTTCCAAATCAGTATGATGCTAATATCTGGTTTGAGTTTTCAGAAAATGTATTGATAATGTCTCATCTTGAATAGCAAAATGAATAGCTGGAAAACAATTTGACCTTGTTTCATAGCAGCCTTCCAGTATCTGAAGGGGGCCTATAGGGATGCTGGAGAGGGACTCTTCACTAGGGACTGTTGTGATAGGACAAGAGATAATGGGTTCAAACTTAAACAGGGGAAGGATAGATTGGGTATAAGGAAGGAATTCTGTACTGTGAGGGTGGTGAGGCACTGGAATGGGTTGCCCAGGGAAGTTGTGAATGCTCCATCCCTGGCAGTGTTCAAGGCCAGCTTGGACAGAGCCTTGGGTGACATGGTTTAGTGTGAGGTGTCCCTGGTTATGGCCGGGGGGTTGGAACTGGATGATCTTGAGTTCCTTTCCAGCCCTAACTATTCTATGATTCTATGTGCAAAAGTGAAAGATCAACATACTACTACCTCAGCACTATTCAGCCATGACTGCAAATATATCTTTAAACTTAACTGTAATTTGTTCTGCATTCCCAACACTCTGGCTGGCAACATCCTTTTTAAACTGATTTGGGGGCCATACTGTTTACAAAATGTATGTGAGCCTTACTGGTCAAGTACTTGTTATCAAAACAAGGTGCACTGCTACTTAGAAAGAAACAACATTTTACAGTAAAGAAAAGTGACAGCAGAATGGTTTTCTGAAGGGAAAATCATGAGGGGGGCAGGTGGTGTTGCTGTGTTTTTTGGTTTTGGTTTGTGGGGATTGTTTAAAAAACCGACAGATACACTGCTTTTTATTTTACTTTCTTTAAGGTGACTAAAGATAATGAAACACGAAAAAGTTTAACTGGAAATGTGGCAGTCCTCATGCTTGACAGACTGGCTGGCACAACAGTTACTGAATGCTTTGTCTGGGTTCCCTTGTCTGCTGAAGCACTCTCTAGTATGCAAAAAATAAAAAGTGAACTTAAACCAGATTATGATTTCCAGAGGAGGACTTCCTTTATGTAAGGAGAACATATCCTTTTCACAGTCTCTCTCTTGTTAATAGGAAAGAGGAAGAAAATAAGGAAAAGGAAAGGTATGGATAATGGTTGGAGGTGCATGGGATCTCTTGCACACACAAGCTCCACTGAAGCTCAGTGGGTTCCTATAAGTCATGTGGGTGACATGGTTTAGTGTTGAGGTGACCCTGCCCATGGCAGGGGGTTGGGAACTAGATGATCTTAAGGTCTTTTCCAACCCTAACTGTTCTATGATTCTATTGATTCTATTCCAACCGCACCCTCATTGTGCTGGAGAGCTTTTTATGGAGACTTCTCAGTCTGTGTGTTTAACTGAAGTTACCAGAAAGTTAAAACAGATGTTCTAGTTTTGTTTGTGTGTCTTTTGATTTTTCTTCCTACTTTTTCACAGCCTCTTTAGTCAGCCTGCTCTTCAGAGAAATTGTACCTTCCCACACAAGTTATTTCTAAAGGCACGCTCAATGGGAAGCGCTGAAAGGCAGAAAGGCAGCATAATTATATACTGCTTATCCCTTAACTCTGCGATGGAAGAAAGGTCATTTCCTTGCCCTTAGGTTGGACCTAACCAATAGTTATGACCCAAGGTCACACATCTAGTTATGACCCAAGGGAGGTTGTTTCAAAATTACTTTTTATGTGAAACAGTTTAAAAGACAAATGGCTCTGTAAATGTGAGACTTGTGTTCAAATTTCAAAGACAGAATATAAACACCTGGCAAAGTGAAGGGAAGGTCCACAAATCTGCCAGATTTAAGAAGAATATTGTCAAGCACCTGGTAATTAAGACCTTTTAAATAAATAAATGACATTTATATCACTAGGAACTGTAATTTTAACTCAGCCAGCCAGAGCAATGTGTCCCATAGGAGTTGTTCAGGTTATGGTTTTTTCCATGTGTGTTCATTTGCGTGGTCTTCTGGGAGGCAGAACAGACACCTACCTATCAGTAAAATGTAAAATACAGAAGAAATGCTCTTAAAGTCCCACTGCTACTTTATAAATGTTCTTTCAATTTAACTCATTGTTTCAGGAAGTAATTGTCTCTGAGACAGGGAAAAGAAAGTCAGGTATCCATCATTTCTGAGCACTAAAAGTTGTTTGTGAGTGATAATTGCTATTAAATTATGTATTAAATTATGTATCTTGAGATTATTATAACTTCTTGGAAGAAAAAAAATTACAAAAGAGCTAGTATTCCCAAAACACCACGCAGTTACATTTCTTTAAAAGTTGATAGCCTATAGGGGCAAGAAAAAATACTAGAAATCACAGAATCATAGAATAGTTAGGGTTGGAAAGGACCTTAAGATCATCTAGTTCCAACCCCCCTGCCATAACCAGGGACACCTCACACTAAACCATGTCACCCAAGGCTTTGTCCAACCTGGCCTTGAACACTGCCGGGGTAGAGCAAGACTGCTGGATGATATTCAAGGATCACCTGCTACAAGCTCAGGAGTGTTGCATCCCAACTAGAGGGAAGTCCAGCAGGGGGGCCAGGAGACCTCCTTGAATGGATAAGTGAAGCACTGGAATGGGTTGCCCAAGAAAGTTGTGAATGCTCCATCCCTGGCAGTGTTCAAGGCCAGGTTAGACAAAGCCCTGCATGGCATGTTTTATTGTGAGACGTCCCTGCTTATGGCAAGGGGATTGGAACTAGATGATCTTAAGGTCCTTTCCAATCCTAAGTATTCTACGATTCACAACCTCCCTGGGCAACCCATTCCAGTGCCTCACCACCCTAACAGGAAAGAATTTCTTCCTTATATCCAATCTAAACCTCTACTCTTTAAGTTTGAACCCGTTACCCCTTGTCCTGTCACTACAGTCCCTAATGAATAGTGTCCCCCGCCCAGCATCCCTATAGACCCCCTTCAGATACTGGAAGGCTGCTATGAGATCTCCACGCAGCCTTGTCTTCTCCAGGCTAAACAGTGCCAACTTCTTCAGCTTGTCTTCATATGGGAGATGCTCCAGTCTCCTGATCATCCTCGTGGCCCTCCTCTGGACTTGTTCCAACAGCTCCATGTCCTTTTTATGTTGAGGACACCAGAACTGCACACAATACTACAGGTGAGGTCTCACGAGTTCAGAGTAGAGGGGCAGGATCACCTCCTTCGACCTGCTGGTCACGTTCCTCCTTTTGATGCAGCCCAGGATACAGTTGGCTTTCTGGGCTGCAAGCGCACACTGCAGTTGGCTCATGTTCATTTTCTCATTGAACCCCCAAGCNACGTTCCTCCTTTTGATGCAGCCCAGGATACAGTTGGCTTTCTGGGCTGCAAGCGCACACTGCAGTTGGCTCATGTTCATTTTCTCATTGACCACCACCCCCAAGCCCTTCTCCGCAGGGCTGCTCTGAATCTCTTCTCTGCCCAACCTGTAGCTGTGCCTGGGATTGCTCTGATCCAGGTGTAGGGGTCATTCAGTTGAAATGAAAAGATTAAATTAAAAGCGCAAAAGATTAAAAGATTAAATTAAAAGCAAAAAACCCTGTTCAACTCAATGTAATCAACAAAATAACTGTGACCTGAGCTATCACCAGATTTTTAATGGTATATTTCTTTCAACTTACAATTGTAATTAAAATATTCAAATTTATGGTTTCTATTTTCTGATTGCATATGTGCAAGATTGATATGTGACAAGTAATATTTGGTCAGCCAGACAGAGATTCATAAAGGATGATTTAATTTCTAATCTTTCCTTTTTCCTCTCATTTGGGTTTACTAAGCTACTTTGAAAAATGTTAATTAATATTTTTTGCATAATATCCAGGTCTAACTTTTGACAATATAGAATTAAATCACCTAAATAAAATGCTCAGATTTAAATTACTACACATGATCACTTCTTTTTACCACACTTACATGAATTAAAATTGTTCTATGCACAGGAACAGAAAGCTCTGCAGGAGGAAAAAGCAATTGCTTACAAATAAACCTCACTTTAAAAACTGTAAAGCAGAAAAGTAATCTCACATATTAGATTCTATAGAGTCCAATCTTGTTTAATTACTGATAACCAAGTTTCAGGTGAGATAAAAGGGTTCCTAAATATTTCTTTTAATTTGTTTTTTTTGGTGGAGATTTTTACTCTGCCTATGCCATTAATATTATGGACACCTCCATTTCTTTTTGAACCATTTGTATAGCAGCAATTTTACTGAAAAAAAACCCAAAACAAACAACCCAAATAAAAAACAAACCAACACAGGGTAAGATACATTAATTCAAAAAAGACTTCTTATAGTTAGGATAAGATATTAACCATGTAATATACTATTTTCTTCCACATTTCTTCCCCATCCCACCCAGGGGGGAGGAAGGAGGGTGGAGTGAGCAAGTGGCTGTGTGGTACTCAGTTACTGACTGGGCTTAAACCGTGCCACTAACACACTAGTTGAAAATATAGACAACATTAAAAAGAGACAAAATTAAAAATTTCCTCTTGGCAAAATCCTGGGTTTTAAACACAAACTGCCTCTCCGTTACCGTCTAGCCAATTTTTAGTGCAATTGATTTGAATTCTAGAAAAACTAGTGCTATCCAAATCTACTAAGTCAAAAAGCCTTTGGGTTTTAGTAGTACTCCTTCCTGACATTTCAGGTTTAGAGAGAGGTTAATTAGACAGTTTCAACACTACTGTGTTGCTTTAGGGCATAGCACAACAGGCCAGTTTACTGCTACTTGTGAACTTAGAAGCCTTAGGAGATACCAGCTTGAGACGTATGGCAGGTTTAAATAGTCTTTTTTGCTGCACATTTAGAAAATATAGTGAAATTCTGTTCCACAGCATAAATTAATTGAACAAACTTTTGTCAGTGGTGTGCTACTTTAGGCTAAATTGGAGACAATCTTTATCTCTTTTATGTGAAGACTTCTAGGCACAGTGAAAGTTATAACATCCAGATGACCGTATGCACCAGGGTTCCAACAGTTGCACAGTGGTATGGTTCATGTTGGTCATTGCCAAACTGCCACTGCATTGATACTTGGACACACACAATATGAAGAATAAGAATTAATCTACGAAAACTATTTTGCTCTGTAATTTCTTGTAAAGCACTGAAGATTAACATTTTATCACAAAAGGGTGAAAACATTGCAAAAGAAGGAAGTCAGTAACTTGTCTATGAAATTATAAACTGTGTGGCATTAATAAGAAGTGATGAGACTGAGGTGAAAAATATATATATGTATTGCCTCTTTTATACAGTACAAAACTAAATTGTCTCTTGACCCTATAACAATTCTTTTGTGGGGGTCATAAGGATAGAAAAGGATGTTTGTCTTGATACATTCTAGATACTGAGTTAGCATGTTATATGTTACACTGTGTGCTAGAAAATCCAGTTAGCATGCCCAGATAGGCAGAAACAAAACTACTTCAATTTCTAGGGGTTTTTTAAATTCATTGTGCTCACATGTGTGAACACTTCAGCTCTTTCAATCATGGCCTCCATTTAACTTGATATTTCTCAAGTAGGTAGAGGTACTTTTGTGGAAAAATGTTCTGTGCAATATCTAGGCAGCAGAATAAGACTCTGAAATTAAATCTGATCTGACCTCATCACCTATTAAAATTCCATTTAATCATGTTTTATCAAATCAGCTTCCCAACAGATTTTACAGAAATAAGTATGGTAAGACTTCAGATAAAATCATGGGGCAGAAGAGATGCTAAACAGTAGTATACCAAAAATTGGATCTTTTCATAAGGCCAGTTAGATAGCTTTTCTTTTGAATAAGTCTTTCTTTTAAATTCTCCTACCAAGTACTCAACAGAGTCTGACCTTGTTTAATTATAGACAACCAAGTCTGCAGTTAGATAATATGGCTCCTAGATATTTCTGTTTGCCTGGGGGGTTTGAGAGGTTTTTTGTTTGTTTGGTCAGCCTATGTCATTGATACCATGTACACCTCCATTTCTTATGGAAAAATTTGTGTAGCACCAATTTTACTGAAAAATCAGGCTAAGGCACACGATTCAGAAAAAAATTCTTATGGTCCATAAGAGGTCCATAAGATGTGGGCCATGGGATATACTAGTGATGTAAAACTTGGATCAGTAGAACTACAGAGGGAAGCGTTATGAACCATCAAGTAAGAAGGACATCCACTCCTGTTACTGCTGCAAATGCTTAAAGAAAAAGCATACCCTTCCATTGTTTATTACAAGAATGAAGCTTTGTAGTTCCCATGTGTCCTGGGTTCAGCTGTAGCAGCCATTTTTATCCTTCTTTGTAGCTGGGACAGTGCTATGTTTTTGACTTTAGCCTGAGAACAACATTGATAACACCGATATTTCAGTTGTTGCTAAGTAATGTTTACTCCAATTGAGGACTTTTCAGTCTCTCACACTCTGCCAGTGAGGAGGGGCACAAGAAGCCGGAGGAAGGAGAAACAGGACACCTGACCCAAACTAGCCAAAGGGGTATTCAGTACCACAGCATGTCATGCTCAGTATATAAACTGGGGGGATTTTTCCGGGAACTGATTTCATCATCTCTTCTGAATAGTTTTAGAAAGAGATTATTTTTCAAGGACAGGTGGCCCCAGTTTATTTCTGTTGCAAAGCTCTCTTCACTGGGTTATTTGAGATATATAGGATGGTGAGATATACTAGGATGGTGCACAAAGTCTGGGAATCCCTAATTTTTCATAATCCCTCTGCATTCTTTTACTGAAATGGCACAATAGACAGGTTACACATCTGCATAGTCAACAAAACATTTATTTTGTCATTGTTTTGTTGATATTTTTAATCAGTGTTTCTTCCCCTCTGCCACTGAACTTTTCCATCATGCCTCATGTTAGGGAAAAGAAAAAAATCAAAGATAAACCCTACAAAGACTAGTTTATTCTGTAATTCTGCACTTGAAAACTCTACTTCAAATTGTCAGCATCAACACATCGAGCATATATTGTCAGCATAAGTATCAAGCATACAAAGATATGCTTGTATTTCTAATTCAGTTCAGGTCCATGTAACTTTCTCAGTGGGCTATGCAGAATCCTTTGCTGCAAGTAAATAACAGGTCAAATGCTCTTTATTTTCCTTCTGCAACAGGATCAGAGCAATGAGAAGATGCCTGTAGGTACAACTCTTCAAACTCTGTGCTCTGCTGGTTGCAAACCTGATAGTCCACCCAGCCAGAAGTGATTACTCAGATAAGGGAATAAAGAAAACAGAGCTGTAATACATTGGTTTAGAAATGTCAGGACAGCCACATTTCAGCATTATATGATATTAATACTAATCAACATATATTAGCAGCCAGACATGTTCACAACTGTTCTAACAGCTGAGTGCCTCCAAGCTAAACTGATTTCATTCCTTAGACACCCATTAACACCTCTTCTTCCCATTCAGATAATAGAACACAGTTGTTTAGAGGTGTTCATGAAATGACATTCATTTAATTGATAAGTGACCTTGACTGAATGAGAATATATGCTTGCTGGAATTTAAAGGATCACCTTCCTTTCCAATAACCTTGTCAGAGTTACAGATCTCCAAAATCCTTAGACAATTTGTAAATGCACAATCAGTAAATATTGATTTGGTTTTTTTCCCCATGAAAAGTGTGTTTGGGAGGATCAGCTTTTAAATGAAGTCTTACATATACATACTAATATTCTAATTGTAGAAAGTGCTGAAGAAATGTGCAAATGATATTCTGATTTAAAAAAAAAAAAATCTGTGTTTAGTTATTTGATTTTTGTAGCTTAATCTAGTTTGGAAACTCACTGGCTCCTGTGAACCACTCTTATTAAGATCAAATGAAATATTGAAGCTTCATATATTGTTAATTTTATAGGGCACATCACCTAGCTATGATTAATTAAGAATCTCAGAAATCTTTGATACAATGCCAGAAAAAAACCCCTCACTTTCGTATAGGACTGTTTTCTAGAGCTGCATTATAAGAGCTTTTCAATAATAAAGATACTAAATAATTAAAATGCAATTTTATTGAAATCAGATCATTCTTGTATTTCAGAATTACGTAGCGTAACAGACAAGACTATCTTTTCAGCTCAGATACAGAGGCAATCCAATCTTTTCTGTACATTACTTCAAGGAGAACATCAGACAGAATTTAAAAATGAGAAGTTTAAGGAGAAAGCTTAGGATTTTCAGGGGTGCTTGAATATGCTTACAGATGGGTTATTCGGGGGACATCACTGACACCCACCTTTCTTCATTCTAGAGAAGCTACTCTTGGGATGTGAAGAAGCAATCACTGCTGATTGTCCCACCTGCCCCCAGTGCAATCCCCAAGTGGCCACATTTGAAGTCTAGAGCCCTCCTTCTGCAGCCACTGCTGTTTCTGACAGCAGAGAAGGATGCCCAAGCAGCAGCAACTGCAGCATTTTCTGAATTTTCTGTGGCAGAGCAGGTAGGCACTCTGGTGTCCTTGATAAGGCTGGATACAAGCAGCCTGTGAGCCAGATCTGGTTCACCAAACACCACTTCGACTGTGTTGATAGTGCAAAAATTAATTTAGAAATGGTTTTGCCCCAAATTTGACAGTAACTACTACAAGCTATTTCCATTGTATAGAGCAGTTGCTTATACTCAACCTCATTTAAGTGAGACACAGAATGGAAGCAAAGCATTCCAGAGTCAGTTCATAGTTACTTGCATAGGTTAATTTATGTGGTTTTTTGGAAGCATATTTTCTTTGTTCTAGTACTATAACTCTTTCTGTATTATTGCTTTTTCTCTCTGCTGCTAGAATTGAGAAGATCAATCAAGTATGATTGTTATGATCACACAACTGTGCTGTTTTCCAGGATATTCTTTATGCTAATCAAGGATCTCATATAGTTCAGAGTTCCACAACCACATTATGTATTACACTTTTTACCTCTTCCTAGTAAACAGTGCTCTACAACCTACCTTTCAATAGCAAGCTGAATCACTGAAAGTGAGAAGCTGCGTTTGGGACTGTGGTAGCAGGATATGTTGTGTACTGGGGTGCTCATCGCTGGCTGCAACACAGTGGCCAAGGCTTTCCTGCTTCGTTTGGGATTTATGTACACCAGGTGCAAGGAAGATGCCACCAGAGCACACTGTAAAAGCAAGAGATGTCAATGCTGTTGTTAGGGGCTGAGAGTAAGGGACTGAATGCACTTTATGTTCATGGTATAAAACAGCCTGGGCTAAAGCTGAAGTCTTATTTGAAGACCAGGATTTAACCCTAAAACTAGTCAAGAGAATGACCTTTTGATGTAGGCAGCATTCAGGCAGATAGAGATTAATACAAACAAAAAAAATAATGGGCTACTTTTGAATAAAGTGCATAGAGATTTTAAAAGGGCATCATTACTCTTTTTCCTAATTAGAACAACCATCAATTCTCCAGGTTTTTGTCTAGCTGCTCGGGTGAAAAGCAGCTAGAAATTATTTGAAGGTAATATAAAATAAATATTATAGTGGATATTACACTGACTGTAATAATAATTTTACATGTAATGCATCTTTATCTCTCACATTAAATTTGAACTGGCATGGTATAAAAAAGGCACTGCTGTTGTCACTAAGTTCACATCTGGTCTTCTCTTGGGTTCACAGAATTTTCATTAAATATTTCACAATTGATTCCTACATTGTGATATTTATGCTCTCACCTTTATTGATAGAAGCATGAACTTTAAAGCACTAGCAGAAAAGAAAGATGGAAAACTAAGTTGTAACTTCATATTTAGGAATAGAATAAATGTAAAATAATTTGTTCATGTGTATTATTTGTAGGTATCTGATCATAAAGCCTTCAGGTTGATTTTCAGTTGTCAGAAATATACTCCTATTTAATTTTAAAGCTTGGGAAGTTAAAAGGGTGAAAGTTAAGTGTCTAATTTGTGATTAGAGGATATTTTTAGCTACTGAATAGTAAGTGAGTAACCATTTGGTCAACATGATTGCCAATCCAGGACATGAACAATGAGGATACCCTACTTATTCCTGCTGTGAAGGATTAAGGCTGGTTGCCCAGTTAAAGAATTGACATCTGTATCCAATCCAACAACAGATGGCATCATTTGTATATTTTTGCCAGCACTGGTGTTATACCACATCACAGCAGATTTATGAGTAAAGCTTTTAGATTGAACTTATCATAAGAGGAGACTACTGGTGTCTTGAAAAATTAACCATTTTATTGTCCTGAATGATGTTTGAGATGAGGGAGAAAAAAAAGCCAAGAGATCCTGTAAACTCAATTTCACCATGAGAGCCCCTGGTATGGTTGAAATTCCATAGGCTGCATATATTTCACTTTAGTGTCCCCTTCCTGAAAATAAAGGTCTACACTCAGCAGTGATACAATTCTACTTTTGACTTAGTTGCTCCTCATTTCTTAACCATACCCCAGCCAAAACTGCTCACTCACCCTTACTGACTAACCCACTACACTAACTCAACCCTACTTCTGCATCATTGAATCCCCCTCCATTCCTATCCTTAGTATTGCCAGCACAGCTGCTTGTGAGGATATCCTGTGGGCAAAATCAGGAAACTAATCTGATCAAAAACTTGGCAAAACAGAAGTTTCAGAATTCAGAGTCATGTCTGTACATGCTGCCCTCCTTTGCCAGGTAGCTGTGTTTACACAACAGGTGGCTTCGCACTGGGTGGAGACAAAGTAGTATGCAGCAGGAATAATCGTGGCTTACAGCAAGCCAAACATTCTATGACTGATTAATAGACTAAGATTTTAATTTGCAGTAAGTTTTCTGTAGTCCCAACAGCTTCTCAGAATATCTTGGGGGGAAAAAAATGAAAGAAAAGAAAAAAATTGCTTGAGTTGATTTGCACCTGAATTTATACTTATCTCAGCTTCACCTGCACCAAATTTCCAAAGAAAAATAATGAAAGGAAGACTTATCTCAATTTTGTGACATTTCAAGTTTTTTTGCTTTTCCTGAATAGTTTGTTTTTTTGTATTTTCTATAAAAATATAAAAGTCATACCAGAAGTTTCCTCAGTCAAAGTGAAGGTACACTAGGTCAGTAACTTATCTGCAAAAGTAGCCAAAACCTGATAGCTAAGAATGAGTTTAAATATATAGTGACATACTTAAAAATTAACGCTCATTGGAGAAGTCTTAGCTTTATTTAGCCAGACTCATTAAACTCCATTGGATAGTCCAAAGTGTTTCATCCTCAATATTGGGGAGAAAACAAAATATTTGCCAAGAATCAGATTGTTCTAGACCTGTACTGTAATATGTTGCTTCACAGAGGTAGCTGGAACCTTTGTTCCAACTGCAGGCTGATTCACCTGTATCTGGGATTAAAAAAGAAATAGGAAAGTGAGTTAATACCTGACAGAAACTTTTCATGGCTTGAATGAAGGCTGTTTTGCCTGTGCTGACTGAGACTGAAGAGCTGGACCTGGCAAAAGCCAAAGGCAAGAGGGTATGGATGCTCATTTGACCAAACAGCACAACCAGAGCCAAGTCACACAGCTCAGTGTGAAAAAGTATGCTCTTCAGTTCCCCAGAAGGGAGAATAAGCAATGCAGAGAGAGTGGTTAATCGTTACCTAGAAAGGAAAGAATCTTGAAATAGTCTGATCTTAGCAATTGAGCAAGGAGGATGATTTTTGTAAGAGAAATTTAGCATGCATTGTAACCTCAAACAGGCTTTTGGTTTGTGTGTTTTGTAAGCTTAGAAAGCTGTAAATACTAGATTTACAAAAACTTCCATGCATTACTGGACGGTGGAAAAAAAGGAGTAGTTTTAAAGTCCTTCCCATGGGCATATGTGACCAAGGAGTCATATTATAATAAAAACACCCTGTTCTCTCTGTTCTTAGTGAAATAACAATAGTGTGAGTTCTTTACATTACCTTGGTGTCAGCACTGGAAATGTTTTTAGGCAGAAGCCTTGCAAACACAAAAGACTGCACATGTGTTCCTGTGCCAACCATACTGAAGGACTGCACTTTGGAGACAATGGGATCATCTCACTGGTAGAGTAATGGCATTAGGAAATTAACATGGTCCAAACCAACTATTATTTACAAATATTGCACATCTTGAAGCCTTCCCAAGTCTATGAAGGATCAGATTATTAAGCAGATAGAAATGACTGGTGAGAAATGAAAGCCACTATGCAGATGAGTGATAATAATCATGATTACAAAGATCATCGCATTCATGACTGATTTTATTTTTAGACAGTTTCCATGGTTTCAAAGGACTCACTGGCTACAGGTATTGATAGATATTCATCAAAACTCTTCAGTATATTGGATTTCTTATTTATTTTCTCCAAGTTCTAGTGAGTTGCCAGTACAACCTTTCTGGGGATGGGAATATATTGTTCACAGGAAGACTGTGTTAAAGAATTATGTCTGAAATGTTCAACCTTTAATTCATGGAGAAAATGTTCTGCTAAAAGCCTTTAAATTCCAGGCATATCACTCCAGCAATAATTAATAGAAGCCCCAAAATATATTCAAGCCTTTCTCTCCATTTCATTCTTCAAATGAAAACTGCACATTAAATGTAAGCAAAATAATCTCCAGTCAAGTAGGTTTCAGTTATCCAGGGTCCTTTGCCTTTACCTCACTCTTCTCTGAGATGAGATGAGGTGAGATGAGATGAGATGAAGAGGCAACCATAAAATATTACCTAGTCCATTGCAGCTCAGTTTTTTAGCCGTTCTTAGGAATTGCCTGATCCTCTATCTTGGGTCCAATAACTGTATAAATTTAGCATGAAGAGATAAATCCATGCTGCTTATTGTGCCTGTGGCCTGGTGTTAGACAGGTTCAATTCATAAGGCTCACACAAAATCATTCAGCATCTTCATCAGCTCTTCATCAGGTCAAAAGGAGGCTCTGCAAGTAGAGCTTTTTGGGTACGTGCTCTGATTTGTCTTTAATATGTTGAAGGGAGTGAATGCTTTTGCTTAGATCATCAGTTAAAGACTCTCCTTATAGATTGGTGTATATGTGAAAAATCCCAGTGTTTTTCTGGTAAGCATATTTTTCTAGAAAAAAATAAATTGAAAAGTAATTCTTCATGTTACATCTAAACAAGTAATTAGCAATTTGATCTCTATTTTAGACAAAAGAGCAGCTCAGTCATTAAATTTATTCATCCCTCACTTGATATTGTCAACCAGTGTATCAGCTGTGTTTAATTTCATCATTGAAGAGTTTTGTTGATTGTGCAAATGTACTGTAAAGACCTCTATTTCATGTAGGATAAATTAAGCATCCCTCAGATAGAAAACAGATTAAGAACTCTGAAACACGTGATCAAAGAGCTGTGGCCATCTATGATTTTATGAATTTGCAGTTTCTTCTCATCAAATGTCTGGTGGAAGTCTCTTATATGTGACAAAGTCAACATACTTCACAGTCAACTCTTCACAGGTCAGGTCCATAAAACAGCACACCTTTGTCAGCCAAACTGTCCATTAAGGGTTTGGCTTACAGAGGAACAGAAGCTCAAAACCTGACTTTCTGATGCTGCTACTGGACTTACTCTTCAGCACAAGAGCAATCACACATCTGGGGAAATTACATCTTAAAGCACTGCAATAAGGTTTACTAGAGCTCATCTGTTAAAGATCTTGAGAAAGCAAAACATCTATGCATCAAGATCTTTAACAGTTAATAACTTCACATTTCAGGGAAAATGTTTTCTTCTCCTTAGGTCTCTGCTGAAGCAATTCTTGAAGAAGCTAGAGACTTTAAGTTTCCTAGGTCAATGGCAATTTGCTCTTAGATCTCTTCAGAGTAATCCATAGAAACTTCCATAAAATTAGAACATTCCTCAGTTATGACCAGCTTGATCATCCCCGCAGTTTTCAATGCCACCAACAAAAAAGTAATATTAAGATCTTGTCAGTTCTTGAGTTTTAACTGCTCCCATCTTTTGTTGCTAGAAAATAAGTAGAAATGCAGCTACACCTGGATTCAAATGTTTTTAGAAAGAGAGGGAACATGCATCTGCTTCCAAACACTCTTGTAAAGATAAAAGATTGTGGACAGACTTGCTGGCTGCTCTGTCCTTAAAATTGTGGATAGCTTCCCTATTCCTTCATTTGAATACAATGTTAATTGGTCTAAATTTAAGCCATTCCTGGTCTTTAGTAACTGACATGACAAGGTAGGTGATGGCATAGCCTGCCAAGCAAGTATAAGGGATGCAGCAATCCCTTTGTAGTCAGCTTCTCTCACTTAAGCAAATCTTGGGAAAGGGGGAATCTAAGCAATTTAACAGATGTGAAAAACCATGTATGTTTGCAAAAGATACCTATTTTAAATGGCTTTTCCAAAATCCAACCATTTTATTTTGAAATTGTTACATGCTGATGACAGACCTATGTAGCTAGCAAGAGAAGTATTTGGTAAAATCTAGTATTGGAATATAGGTCTAAGAAAAACTTAATTTCAGCTGGTTAATGCTGGCCAAAACTGGACCTAGAAGTTACAGTTGTTTAAATTGATATATTTTTAAAAAATTCACATTTACTATTTCTTATTCTATCAGGTAGCTTGTTGAAAGTAAGAAAATTTTTGACAGAACTGAGTGAAATCCCAGTGTCTCCAGCCTGCTTTCATACTGATTCAATAATTAAGAAGAAAAGTTTTTGTCCATAGAATTGGATTGAATAAGATGCTTAAATGTTCAAGTATCGTAGTTCTTATTGTTCAACTAGTATAAGAGCAGCCTAGAGACTAATATACAGGCTCTGGGTGAGCAAGATACCTGGTTTTAGATGCCCATTTTCAGAAAGATGGTAAGCATAAAAGAGGGACTTCAAATGCCATTGATGTTTAAGATTCTTCATTTTAAACACACAGTAGCCAGTTCCTGCTCAACAGTACTTCTTAGTTTTACTAGCCTTCAGGTTAACATGTCATACAAGAAAAACCAATTCAAGTTACTCTTAAAGTTACATTACAAAGCAGTTCATATAATTACAATTCAATAATACATTTTAATTCTTCTGATAAAATTATTATCATGGATCTAAGTAAACAGAAGATGGACATAACACCTGGAGATCCAGCATACTCTTCCATCATTAGGTGTCTTATCTCTGAAAGCCTGTTGGAAATTCCCTGGTCTTTAGGAGTATTGGATGTCTCCTGCCTGAGGAACAACATTAGGTACCCAGTGCATGTATATTATATACTGTTATGCAATGAGCTGTTCACCCAGCACTTTAATGACATTTCATGATATATATCATTTATATGATGTATAGAAGACACAGGTCTTTACCTATGAGAAAATAATCCATATGCATTCAAGATAACCGGCTGTCAGGTTGTAAATTACTTGAAGCAGGTGTTGTCAATTTTTGGCATGCAATACCACATTTTATTTCTTTCTGAACAATTACCATTTTCCAAATAGATTATGACAACTAGTTTTTATCTGTTATACGAATCATCCCAACGTGTTTCATTAATAGATGGGAAATTACAGATTTAAGTACATACTCCACACAGATTCTTCTCAAGGTAGGAGTTGTTGCCTATTGCTATCATTAGACAACTAGTCACAGAAACAACAGAATAGTTAGGATACTGCTGTCTAGTTAAGGAAATCGATAGAAAGTTGTGGCCTTAAACTGACATTAGGAGCTTAAGCATTTTTTTGGATCTGGGCTATGCATAGCTTTGGCGATCTGGTTTTAGTGTGAGATCATTATTTGAAAAGAGACTGAGGCTCTCACACTGTGAAATTTTTGGAATTCCCCTCACAGTAAATAAACACTGATGAAGTCACATGCAGTAATTTCCAGCCTGTTTTATTTCCAACAAAGCTTATCAGAAGAGTGAGAAACTTGAGCATAAATGTCTTCAAGATTCAATAATGTTCTAAATATTGGTCTTTTCAACAGTTATCTATCTTGTTTGCTTCAATAACAGAAGAAGTGAGAGGCAGCCAGATGGCTAGAACACAGCAT
The DNA here is from genome assembly GCA_002631895.1 of Agapornis roseicollis. Lineage (NCBI taxonomy): Eukaryota > Metazoa > Chordata > Aves > Psittaciformes > Psittacidae > Agapornis > Agapornis roseicollis. The sequence goes on along the minus strand of NDXB01011359.1, from coordinate 17,500 downwards.
CTTAAAAAAATAAATCAATCAGTCAGTGTGTGAAGATTATATAACAGAACAAAGTATTCCTTCTTCATTCAGAAGATTTTTCAGAAGGATGGAGAACATCCAGACTGCCCATCTTGCATTAGAAATGTCACCGTTTGCAGTAAATGTAAAATGTAGCCAGTTTTAAACAATTAATATTAGCACATCAGTCACTCCAGAGTCATCCTCTGAACTTACAGGAATACATGCAACTGTAACCATGTTTTCCTTCACTGAACTGTCCTATCATTCCCCCTCTGGCCTCCTACAAAAGTGCTCATTTCTTGAGCTTCATAACCATATCACAGCAATCTCCCTCTCATCTGGCTGAGCACTTTCATATTACCTTGTTTAAGATAATTCACCTAGCACAAGCCCAGTTACCAGTTACAGTGAAATGTTTAAGAACTGAGAGATGGGGCTGCTGAACTACTTTTTTATAAATTGCCTGCCTGTTATGTTCTTTTTAAAAGATGCAAACTACTTTTAACATCCAGTACAATGCACTAGCCTCTGCTCCAAGAAATAGACAACAGAAATGTGTCTTGTCAGCATAAAGAAAGACTGTAGCAGTACTATATGTACATGTGTCCTGGGTTCAGCAATGGCAGTCAGTTTTTCTCCTCCTTAGTAGCTGGTGTTTTGACTTAACCCAGGAACAAGGCTGGTAAGACCGGTGTTTTTGGTTGTTGCTAAGTAATGTTTGCCCTGACCAAAGACTTTGTGAGCCTCATGCTCTGCCAGGGAGGAGGGAGGGCCGGGAGGAAGGAGGAACAGGACCCCAACTGACCAAAGAGGTATTCCATACCATAGCACATCATGCCCGGGGAGTAACTGGGAGTTACCCAGAAGGGCGAGTTCTCTCGGGGTGGTTGGAAGAGGTGGTTGGTCAGCACTCCGTTGGGTTGGGGTGTTGTGAGTTTTCTGTCAGTGGTTGGTGAGATGCTGTATTCTTTTCCCTTGTGATTTCCTTTTTCATTACTATTATTGGTGGTAGCAGCAGTGATTTGTGTTATACCTTAGTTACTAAACTGTTCTTATCTCAACCTGTGGGAGTCGCATTCCTTTGATTCTCCTCCCATCCCTCTGGAAGCAGGGGAGGGCAAGAAAGTGGGGTTGAGTGAGTGAATGAGATGCGTGGCTGAGTTTGAACTACGACAACATGATATAGTACGATGGATTATAAAAGAAATATAAGCGATAAAGAATAATCAGAAAATACAGTGTAATTTATTCCTTATCGTTCTAGAGAATGGCTGAAGTTGGCAGGGATCTCTGGAGGCCTTCTGGTACAGCCCCCTCATCAAGCAGGGCTACCAAGAGCCAATTCCTAGACTATTCCCAGAATATCTTTTGACTATTTCCAAGGACAGAGATTTCACCACCTCTCTGGGCAACCAGCACCAGTGTTCAGCGACTCTCACAGTCTCTGTCCAGTGCCTCTGGTCCTGCCACTGGCTATGACTGTAAAGAGCCTGACTCTGTCCTCTTTGCACCCTTCCTGCAGGTATTTATATACATTGATGAGACCTCCTGACCCTCCTCTTCTCCAGGCTGAACACTCCCAGCTCACTCAGTCCTTTCTTCTAGAAGAGCTGCTCCAGTACCTTCAGCACCTTGGTGGCCCTTTGCTGCACTGTCTCCAATGTGTCCATGTCTGTCTTGCACTGGAGAGCCCAGAACTGGACTCAGTACTCCAGATGTTGCCATACCATTGCTGAGTAAAGACAAAAGGTCATCTTCCTTGATCTGCTAGTAACACTTATAATGCAGCCCATAACACAGGATACCACTGGCCTTCTTTGCAACAGGAGCACATTGCTGGCCCCTGTTCAAGCCTTAGTGTCCACCAGCACCACCAGGTCTCTCATGAGTACATACAGTCAGGACCCACAGACTTATATAAAGTCTAGTTTGATAAAACATCCCCAGACCTGATCTTCTTCTACAAAGAAAGAGAATCTTCCTCACTCCAGACTTTCTCCCTGGTCTCTAGGGCCTGGTATTCCTGAAGGCCAGTCTTGCTAGTGAAGACTGAGGTGAAGAACATGTTCAGTACCTCAGCCTTTTCCTTGTCCTTTCACCAGGTCCACCCATATCTTTCATCAGTGTGCCCTAGCCTTTCTTTTGCCACCTACGTACTTACAGAGGTCTTTCTGTTGTCTTTGACATCCCTGGCCAGATTCAATTTTATTTGGGCTTAAGCTTTCCTAACCTCATCCCTGCATGCTCAGACAATGTTTCTATATTCAGCACACATTACCTGTCTTGCTTCCACATTCTGTGTGCTTCCTTTCTGTGTCTGAGTATTGCCAGGCGCTTGTTGTTCACCCATGCAGGCCTCCTGGCATATTTGCCTGACTTCTACTTGCTGGGATGGCCTTATCTTGAGCTTGGAGGAGATGGTCCTTGAAAATTAACCAGAATTCTTGGGCTCTTTTTCACTTCAGGGCCTTATCCTATCTTTAGAGGGCTTCATCCACTTGTTTGTCACCCTGGTAACTCATTGGTGCCCATATGGAAAAACAAGAGGGGATAGTATCATTGACAGTTCCTTCACAACACGATGGACCCAGAACCCCAGCAGAGCACAAAGCTCTTAGAGATAGGCCAGGTCAGTAGAAAGGTGTCTCTGTCCGCCACAGCTGGGAGTTGCCCATTACAATCTCTTACCACTTCTTCCTGGTGGCCTTGCATGATTTATAGTCAGGTGGCCCATATGTGTTTCTTGAAGGCATATCTGGGTCCTCTTCCACTTTGAGGGTGGTGAATCTGTTTCATGGTTGTAAGCTCTAACGGGGGGCAGAAGCCTTCTCATTGAAGTCAGAAGTCATAAGCTTCCACCCTTCATCTTCTCCCTATGCTGCCCTTACCTTAATACCAGGGTGAGACACTGCCTGCATCTCTGCTGCAGATAGAGACTGATGCTCTTCAAGCTGCTGCATCTCAGAAGAGATCCTGTTTATCTCCCTTTTATCTTCTCTGATGCTGAATAGTCTGCTCACTTCTCTGTGTAACTCCTCCCCTTGGCAGCACAGGTCCTCCAAGACTGTACTGAAGGCCATAGGGCTATTGCTGCTGGTATCAGAGAGAAACACACAGTGCTCCCTGCAGCCTGGGGCTTGGAGGCCTACATCCACCATCTGAGGACCTGCCTGTGTGAGAGCCTCTACCCTGGCTGTGGCAGCAGCTCCAACACCTGCTGGGGAGACTGACCTGTGGCTTGTTGCCACCACACCCGGCATAGCTGATGCAGATACACTCTCAGCTGAGGCCCGTTTTTGTGCAAACGGCTGCCTCTGTAAAAACTGAGGTATCCTCTTTCAGGGATGGGAGAGAGAACATAAATTCAGCAGTCAGCTTTTACTATGTGACTGAGACAATGAAATTTTCTACTTCTTTTCTATTATAACACGTCTGAACTGAACTGTGCATTATTTTTTTTTAAGGGAAGGTTAATGTTTCTGATATTAATATACAATCACAGAATCACAGAATAGTTAGGGTTGGAAAGGACCTTAAGATCATCTAGTTCCAACTCTCATGCCATAAGCAGGGACACCTCACACTAAACCATGCACACAAGGCTCTGTCCAACCTGGCCTTAAACACCACCAGGGATGGAGCACTCAGAACTTACTTAGGAAACCCATTCCAGTGCCTCTCCACCCTCACAGGAAAGAATTTCTTCCTTATATCCAATCTAAACCTCTCCTCTTTAAGTTTGAACCCGTTACCCCTTGTCCTGTCACTACAGTCCCAAATGAAGAGTCCCCCTCCAGCATCCCTGTAGGCCCTCTTCAGATACTGGAAGGCTGCTATGAGGTACCACACAGCCTGCTCTTCTCCAGGCTGAACAGCCCCAACTTTCCCACCCTGTCTTTGTGTGGGAGATGCTCCAGTCCCCTGATCATCTTCATGGCCCTCCTCTGCACTTGTTCCAACAGCTTCATGTCCTTTTTATGTTGAGGACACCAGAACTGCACACAATACTGCAAGTGAGGTCTCATGAGAGCAGAGTAGAAGGTCAGGATCACCTCCCTCGACCTGCTGGTCAGGCTCCTTTTGATGCAGCCCAGGATATGGTTGGCTTTCTGGGCTGCAAGTGCACACTGCAGTTGGCTCATGTTCATGTTCTCATCAATCACCACCCCCAAGTCCTTCTCTGCAGGGCTGTTCTCAATCTCCTCTTTGCCCAACCTGTAGCTGTGCCTGGGATTGCTCCCACCCAGGTGTAGGACCTTGCACTTGGCATGATTAAACTTCATGAGATTGGCATCAGCCCACCTCACAAGCATGTCAAAGTCCCTCTGGATGGCATTCCTTCCCTCTAGCGTATCCATCCAACCACACAGCTTGGTGTCATCAGCAAACTTGCTGAGGGCGCACTCAATCCCACTGTCCATGTCAGCGACAAAGATGTTGAACAAGACCGGTCCCAACACCGATCCCTGAGGGACACCCCTCATCCCTGGCCTCCAGCCGGACACTGAGCCATTGACAACAGCTCTTTAATCCCTGTATTTTTGTTTTGACTAGTTGTTTAAAAACTTTGTCATTACCATATAGAAATTAGGTACCATATAGAAATTAAGTGAAGACAATATTCTCTTTCTAAGCTAAATGCCATAAATTCTTAAAATCCACTTATATCTTGACTAACTTACCAATCTATGAAAGCATATAGAAACAGTTGCTTCTGGGTCAAATATTAGAATAGGAAAAGAATAGACCAGTAATGCTTGTTGCTGAGACAACAGATCCACAGTTCTTTAAGACTCACATTTGTTTTCAAACTTTTCTTCATTTAGGTACTAGCATTCCTGCAGCTAAGTGGGGAGGCAGACCAAGGAACTGATGAAACTGAAAACTCATCAAGGAGAAAACAAGATATATTTTCAGCCAGATTCCTTAATGCTACCTATTACTAGTGCTCAGAAAAGGAGGGATTTGTATATAACAGCTCCAGATCTAAAAGCAGCCAATTATTAAATGCACTACAGCTTTTGTTAAACATATCTCAATATATTTACCTGTTATTTACCCTATCCTAGCCTCATCATCACAGAGCTGATACCCAGCCTGACCTTTTATAAGTAGGCTGTCAAGAGAGCCACAGTTTCTCCCCAAAAGTGTCTATTGTTCCACAATCCCTACCCAAAACAGACCTTGTTCAGATGAGGTAGGTATAGGAGAGCTTATTAAATGACATAATCAAGTAGAAAATATTATGATCAGCCCTTTATTTATGAGAAAATAAACCCCAGAAATTTCACAGGGCCTTCTATTTAACTATTTTAAAGTCGTCTGATGAGTAACATTTAGAGCATTTGCATCAGTTCCAGAGCTGGAGAGCCTGATGTAATACTGTGACCTGATCCAGGGTTAAAAATAAATAAAATACCACCCAGATCAAAGCAGTTGAATGATGATATAAAAGCTGTAGAAAATCTAATAAGATGCCCTCTAACTTTGAAGTCAGCTGAACTGACAACTGATGGATTCACATCCTCAATAAAAGGGCTGACATCTTTTCCATATGCAATGGTTGCTTTCCCCAGTCTCATCATCTTGGTATAAATATCAAGACTGAACTTTAATCAATTTTCTCTCAACCATGCCACAGTCTCTACCAAGCTCTTAATGAGATGCTTGGTCACACTGCCTGTGCGAGATGAGCTGTAGTTACAAGTGCATGGTATTGTCTTGAAAAGGTTTCTACCTGTATTTCCTCACAGACTCCCCTAATTGCAATTGCCTGACACTTATATTGAGCAGAACTGTGACACAGAACCCCACCCAAGTATCCTTCTCGGTAGAATAACTACAAATAATTTAATGATTATTCACTTGCTTCCTTAATAACAAAAATCTATGAAGAAATCCAAACACTGCATAAACCAGATTTTTAAAGGATATTTTGATGTGTCAAAATGTATTGAATTTAGTTTTGGCTTTTTTTCTTGCTTCGGAGGATTCTTGCATCCTGTTTTGTTACAGTAATGGGATTATTGAGTTTAACTACTTATGTAGGAAGACAATATACATCCACATAGCCAAAACTGATAAGACAGAATTGCTTCAGCCTGAGGGGTTACTAAGCAGCATCTTCCATAGTTCATTTCTTACTATGTGTGGATTGGTGTCATCAGCTCCATTCTTCCAGCAAAATAAAGCAAAACCATATCACTGAAAAAGTAGCAAAAAAGAAATATTCCTGAGTGCCTCTTTTAATGGTTCATAGTGTTTCACCATTGTGCCGCTGTTATTATGCCCACTGCCGTGCAAAATGAACTGATACGACAATGGTGACTGTGGGATTTTCCACACTTTAACTATATTAAGAACTCAGTACTAATAACTATCAATAATGAATATTTGCAAGTCACAGTGACAGCATATATACATATATGTACATACCTATTCTAATTACTATGCATTTCTTTCATTCCACATACAACAAAAGGTCTTGTTTACATTAGTAAATACTAATACTCTTATTTTTCTTTCCCCTAAACCATTTGCTTCCTTTGAACCAACTTTTAATTCTTGTGTTCCTCAACACTTCTATTTTTTCATATATCTGCTGCTGTAGATATGATTATGACATAGTCAAAGTCAATTTGAGATATATTCTCCTAAAGTGAAGACAATATTCTCTTTCTAAGCTAAATGCCATAAATTCTTAAAATCCACTTATATCTTGACTGACTTACCAAACAGGCTTCAAGCTGAATCATTGCATATTGTCCTGTGCAGGAAAGCAAGGCCATTTTACTACAGCTAATCTTTCACAAGCACCATGTATGTTTTATGTGTTATTTATATATATTTCCACTTTGCTGTTATTTGCTGGACCTATAATAGAGTTCAAATGCCCTAACTGAGATCAGGATCCTATTAAAAAAGCACTTCCAAGGGGCAAAACAACCCTTCAGCCCCTGACCCTGTGAAAGTAGTGGAACTAAGCACAGTAACAATGTAAAGCATGTCCATATCTAACAAGGAAAACTGTGGATTAAAGAATGGAGATATTGCTACCCTGTTTTGTCCATGGGGTAGAAATCAACAGCAAACTTACATGATCTGTCAAGGACAAAAAAGAAATCTCTAGTGCAGTCAGATACAATTTTTTTCAGATAGTAATTTTGTGGAGCTTTCTTTTTTGCAACTGATTTATCAATAGGGAAAGAGGCTTAAGCTAAAATAGCATAAAAATGATAGTGTTTCAAATTGTAATGCATTAAACAAGAGCATAGCTAATGGATTTGTGACCATTCAGGTATAATTTAAAAAGCAACATTGTGACAATACCGCATTAAAGGATATTTTGAAAGCCATACTTTCTGAAGTCTTTCTGTGAAAGACTCAGGCTTGATTAGGAACCCTAGAGGAGAGAACAAGTTGAATGATACGATAAGAACTGTGATGAACAGGGACAAATGGGCACCTGGAGGAAGTGAGATCTCAAAATGGATCTGTCATAGACTGAAGGGAAAACACCAGAAAGAATCAAATTTGCAAAAGTGGCATGAGCTCACAGTAGCACAATCTCCTTTAGAAATTAAATTAAAATTTATAATTCCAAAATCTTACAGTCCCTGAGGTATCAGCAAATACTTCACAAATCCTCTTTTCTGTCAGTCAGTTTAGAGACATTGCTCCAGCTCAGCTCTGATCTGTCTAAAGACCCAGCATGATCCAGGTGAGTATCTGTACAGTGATATACATGCAGTTCACAGCTTTGTTTTGTTTGGTTGGGGTTTGTGTGGTTTGGGTTTTTTGGGGATTTTTGTTTTGTTTTGGTTTGGTTTTTGTTTTTTTAAAAAAAGAAAAAAAAAAATCCCAAACCAACAAACTAACCCAAAACCAAACAGGAGGGTACTTCTAAAAACATGGCTTAAAGCATTACTGAATTTTCCTACAAAACCTTAATAAATCCCTCCTGCATCTTTGCATTAAATAAATAAATATGGAAATTTACTTTACATGAGATTTTTTCCTTATCCAGTGAAACAGTGAATAGTCTTGCTCTGGTGAAAAATCAGAATTAAACAGAGAAGAATGCTGTATAATCCCTATATTACTTTTGCAGAAGTTGGAAGATGTGCAGAAGTGGATGCAGTAGAAACTAAATGAGAAGAAATGATGGTCTGAAAGTTGAGGGGAATGGTGGCCTCAACAGCTATATCCCTCTCACAGATCTCTCACAGCTAAATCACTTCAATTGAGCTTTTTGCATGTGATCACTACATCTTTTTTCCTTTTTCTTGCAGCTCCAGACCCTTGCTGTGGTTTGAAAACATGAAGTAGCTAGGTCTGCAACATAGGCACTGAATGTATCTTGTATCATATAATACTAAATCATCTGAAAAATCAGCTCATGAGCGCCTTATATTGACTGTCAAAACCAGTGATGTTTTCTAATTTATTCTGTCTCAGTCCCCTCTCTGTCAAATTGGAATAATAATTCCTCTTCAGTGCATAGAAGTGCTGTGAAGATAAATTCATGAAGATTCGTAAGCCACTCAGGCACTGTAGTGATGCACCACAGGAAAGCCCAGGAGGTGATTAGAAATTCTGTCTTCAGAGCAGAATTTAAAAACGCAGCATGGGACCATACACTGAACAACGACAGACTAAAAAAGATGCATGGTTACTCATTCAGTGAGCATTATCTGCATATTGTGCACAGCAGGAGACAAGAGTCTGGCCAGGGGTGGGGTGAGGAGACAAGGCAGATCATATGTAATCAGTTAATTAAACCCAAGCTTATAATATGTGCCAGAAGATGGGGGAAGAAAGGTAGGTGGACAAATCAAATTCTAGCAATTCCAGCAGTTGGAAAAGATAACTGTTCCAATCTAATGCATGTTGTATGAATGAAATTTGCTGTCCGAATTATCTGAAGAATATTAATCCCACCTGAGATTAAGTTATGCCTAACTATGGCAGTTTATTTTTCAGGTTAGACATTCTCAGTTAAACAAGCAAAACTCTGCTTACAGCATTTATTAGGTACAAAAGCTAGACTGAAGACTGACACTGACAGCTTGGTTTTGCCTTCAGAAACTCAGCTTTCTAATTCTGTTGACAGTGCACTGATTGTCTGACTTTTTTCATCACTCTGATTGCTGCATCCTCCCTTAACAAGTCAATCACCAAATTCTGCAAGTTTCATAGTGCCCCAGTAGCCTATATTCTTTTGCTTCACAGAAAGTTTTAGATAAAATGTGGACTAATCATTCTGTGATTTAGAGATTGGCACTTTTGCATACCTTGGGCACACCTGAGAGGTGATCTTCATGGCATTAGTGAGGGTATTCATGAATCTGGATTCAAGGGCTGGATTTGCTCTCTTTATAAAACAATAAACTTAACTAAAAGCCATAGAAACAAATAAATAAAGGCCAGATTTTCTAGCACCTCCTAGACACTGATCTCATCTATTATATAGCTTCCAAAATTCCAGTAGCATACAGATTTTTGAAAGGGCTTATGTATTGCAAGTTTGATTGTATGACATTCAGAGCCTTTATACTGACTTTCTGGTTTTAATATACACCATTTTAAGACAGATAGGAAATTGCTTGGTCAGAATTCCCCTATGGAAGTTCTTGAACAGCGTAAGACTACGCATTGCACACCGGTGAAGCAGATCACACATAATGTGTTTTGCAGCAAAATTTCTGCCTGATATTTCTAATGCTTATAAAACCTGTCATAAGATACAGTGTTTCGTTCATGTGATGGTTCTGTGGAACAGCACACAGATTATGTATTCCAGTAGGATGCATCCCTCCACAGAGACCAGCAATACCAGCTATCTCAATCTGTCAGATAACAGGTGGTATCCAATGGAAAATTTTATAATTTTATTCTGAAGTGATTTATTTATTTATTTAATATTTATTTATTTGTAATTTTATTCTGAAGTGATCAATTTATTCTGATAGATTCTGAATCTATCACTCAGAAAACCACAAATTTTGCAAGTACACATCTAGAAGAAGAGTACAAATTGTGATAGGAATTGGATGAAAAGTACTTCTCCTTAAAAAAAAAAAAAAAAAAAAAAAAAAAAACAAAAAAAAAAAAAAAAAAACAAAAAAAAAAAAAAAAAAACAAAAAAAAAAAAAAAAAAACAAAAAAAAAAAAAAAAAAACAAAAAAAAAAAAAAAAAAACAAAAAAAAAAAAAAAAAAACAAAAAAAAAAAAAAAAAAACAAAAAAAAAAAAAAAAAAACAAAAAAAAAAAAAAAAAAACAAAAAAAAAAAAAAAAAAAAAAAAAAAAAAAAAAAAAAAAAAAAAAAAAAAGGAAAGGAAAAGGCCAGGAGTGACAGAAAATGTAAAAATCCTCTAGCTACCATAAAACACTGTTAGTTACAATAAAATAGTAACCAACTACATCATTAGAACACAAGCAAAAAACATCCACAGGAATTTAATACAAATATCAAGCTTGGATCAAATGAAGCAAAAGCTAAAAAAAAAATTGAATAAAGTAAAAAATTAAGCAGAAAGATTTCCATAGAATGATCCTTTCATGGTATGTCAGTGTCTGGAAAAGTTATATCTGCAAAAACCATCAGCATAGCTCTGGCTATGTGATACATTCAATGTGCATGGCCAAACGTGAGAATATTTACATCAGAAAAAGAATTTACAGCAAAAAAATTGGTTTTGTGTCTCCTGGGGAAGAGAAGGCTGCATGGAGACCTCATAGCAGCCTTCCAGTATCTGAAGGGGGCCTATAGGGATGCTGGGGAGGGACTCTTCATTAGGGACTGTAGTGACAGGACAAGGGGTAACGAAACTTAAACNCAGCCTTCCAGTATCTGAAGGGGGCCTATAGGGATGCTGGGGAGGGACTCTTCATTAGGGACTGTAGTGACAGGACAAGGGGTAACGGGTTCAAACTTAAACAGGAGAGGTTTAGATTGGATATAAGGAAGAAATTCTTTCCTGTGAGGGTGGAGAGGCACTGGAATGGGTTGCCCATTGTGAACTGGCAGTGTTCAAGGCCAGTTTGGACAAAGCTTTGGGTGGCATGGTTTAGTGTGAGGTGTCCCTGGTTATGGCGGGGGGGTTGGAACTAGGTGATCTTAAGGTCCTTTCCAACCCTAGCTATTCTATGATTCTAAGATCTTTGCACTGTACATCACTGATATTTGTGATGTTGTACATCACTGATATTTAGTAATTTTCTTGTCTTCTTTTCTTTCTAATTTCAGTATCAGAATATGATATCCTTTGCTGGAATTGGCTGTGTGAGAAGAAAAGAAGGGTGGTTCTCATTTTCAGGGATAAGAGGAATAAAACGAGTATGGAATGAAATGGTATCAGAAATTTTGGAAGTGGCTTTTTATCTCTATTATATTTCTGGTTATGTGCTGCTGTGAAAAAACAAAGGGAGATACAATTCATAGGGTACAAAGGTACAAATAGGGTACAAATGGTACAATTTATGAAACGGGGCACAACAATTTAGCCTAACAGTTGATTGTCATTAAAGGATCCCTGACACTTTTTCAAGAGATCAGTATTAAAAACCATACTAGCAGTTTCCAATTTAGAATCCTTGTTAAAAGCAGTTATTTGAAATTTTGAATAAACCTATGCCATTTTTCACTCTTTACTACTACATGTAGCTCAACTGTTCATTTTTTCAAAAAGGAGCCATATGAAAAAACAGCCCAAATAATGCATAACTACAGGCCTCATTCCCTCAGGCTTAACACAGGAAAAACTTCTGGAATGAAATCCTACTCTGTTAAGATGGCCTTTGTTAATCTGGTAACATGAAGAAACCTTACATTTGCCCTGAGCAGATACTTTCAGTGTTATTATACATTTCTTCATGGTCCCACTGTGTGGCATGGGAAAAGAGAATTTGTGTATTTCAGTCTCTGGCTGCTGAAACAATCCATTGAAACTGTGACCCAGAGGAATCACTAACAAATGAGGGATAGAGGGTAAACCCTGCTGACTGAGTTTTGTCCAAGAAAAACAGCTTGTGGTCAATTCTGTCACCATCATTAGTATTATCTGCCCTTAGTAGAAAGCCTGTAACACATTGTCGTGGTTTAAGCCCAGTCAGCAACCCAGAATCACACAGCTGCTAGCTCACTTCCCCCCCCCCCTTCCTTCCCCCACTCCTGGAGGGATGGGGAGGAGAATCAAAAGAATGTAACTCTCACAGGCTGAGATAAGAACAGCCCAGTAACTAAGGTATAACACAAATCACTGCTGCTACCTGTTGAGGGATAAAAGGTAGAAAAGTTGAAAGATAGAAGGTTTGCCGGCCAAGTGTTGAAGGATAGAAGAATCGAAGGAGAGCAGGATCACCGCAGGGGAAGCAAGCAGTCGACTCAATATGAGGAGCAAACTT
>NDXB01011357.1:0-26857 GCA_002631895.1 Agapornis roseicollis | reverse complement strand
AATAAAAAATTTCTTTAATGAAAATGAAAAAAAAAAAAAAAAAAAAACCCCAAAAAAACCCAAGAGAACCCAACACCCTAGTTTTGCTTCAGTAGCTTTTTCAAAAGCAATTTGTTCAATAGATGATAAGTACTTATATTTTTCCCTGGTTGGGATTTTCCTTTAAAATGTTGTCTGCTTAGTATCATTATATTGCCATTACTGTTAAGTTTTCATCGCTTCCTTTCTTTTGAGGAAACACAGCAACCTTTTTGTAATGAAAGTGGACAAAAGTTGTCTTAAAGCAAACTAGAGTTGTTTTCTCCTAAACAATATCCAGAATTTGGCGATTTTCTCCATTACCTTTTTCTCATACTTTGGGCCTTAACGAAGACAAAAGATAAAGACTCTTGAGCAAAATTGTTTTTTCTCTTGTGATGTTTAATTTCTAGAATATTGCAAAGATTGGAAAGATGTTAAGAGATAATCTGAGTCAATATTAGTATAGTAACCATCAGTAAGGTTGTCAAGGAAGACTTGGAATATGTGAGTTAGTACTGAATATGTTGGCTTATTTCTTAAACAGAAACAGCAGTAATATAAACAATATGCTGCATAGTCCACCATCTGAGATATATACACACATATTTTGTATTTATTAAAAATATTTTTCTTGGCAAATTATAGGTGCTGTATGTCTCCCTTTACCAGTATACTCAAGCCAATGAATATTTGTTTTCTCACTTGAGAAAATATATCCAGAAATTTTAGACATTTGTAATCATAAGCAAGAGAGAAAGATTGAAGGCCATACTGGAAACACTGTAATTTTCACTTCTTATTTTAAGAGTAGAAACACTTGATGTGGGCAATTTTCAAAGTGCTGAGAGGAATGTCTTATTTTGGCATTTAATAGGATTTGTTGATGATCTGTATCTCCCAGTTCTCTTCTGAAAAATCTACCTCATTATGCTGTGCAAGTAAAAATATACATAGTGGCCTTCATCAGGGGAAAAGTGATTGATTACAGTCTGTGCTATTGATTATTTAACATGTATAAAAATAACCAGGATGGATCTCTGTCTTGTATAGTATTCTCAGCTCATGACATGACATAATGTCACATTTGGATACTGGCAGAGCTGGAAATCTGCTTCCATTACAGCCTTTGGTAGAGCAGCTCACCAGCAGTAGTGTGAATGTAGTTGCATTGCCATCCCCTCTTTCTGGCATTCTGTGCATGACACTGCATGATATTATCTGAGAAACATGCTTTTTCAAAATCTGTTAGGTTTGCAAGATTTTTGTCAACTTATTATTGGACTTACAATGCACTTTTTGAATGAAGATCAAAATTATTTGTATAATATTAGCATATTACCTAAAATAACTCACTATATGTTAGAAATACAGTGAAAGTAATTTTGATCCATAAAAATTAATGATTACTTGCAATTTTTATTCTTTCAAAACCAATTATTCAGACTTACTAGCTAGGTTTGAATCAACTGTTAGATATGTCCCCTGTGAAATATGGGCAAATCTGCTGGAATTGCCAAACTTAGACCAATTAAATATAAATTATATAAATATTCATACTGCTTTAAAGCTATTTGCTATTTATAAAATATAAAATATAATATTTTTATCTTTGTGTAAAAATTTAAAATCTTGCCTGTATTATCAGCAAGATTGCTATATGTAGTGCTTGTGTGAATCATCATTGGACACTTCTGGTATTAACAGGCTTTCTAATGTGGTAATATGGAACCCTGGGTTCTTTATTTTGCTTTCCTCAAAATTTTCCTAAGTTCTTACTTGACAGTGGGTCTTTGTCATGGTTTAAACCCAGCCATGCAGCTCACTTACTCACTTAACCCCCTCTTTCTTGCCCTCCCCCTACTCCTGGAGGGATGGGGAGNAACCTCTTCTTTGTTCTCACCCGTATTTGTACATTGGCCTCCAACTTGCCTCAGAAAGACTCCTAGGATTGTCATACAAGGTAAGTTAAAAAGTAAGAAAGGAAGTGTCGTGGTTTAAACCCAGCCACACAGCTTGTTCACTGACTTAACCCCCTCTTTCTTGCCCTCCCCCTACTCCTGGAGGGATGGGGAGGAGAATCAAAAGAAGGCAACTCCCACAGGTTGTTCAGTATAACAGCTAAGGTTGTTATACCTTAGTTCTGCAGAACTAAGGTATAACACAAATCACTACTGCTACCACCAATAATAATAATGATAACGGAAATAACAAGGGAAGAGAATACAGCATCTCACCACCTGCCGGCCGATAACTCACCTCCCCCAGAGAACTAGCCCTTCTGGGTAACTTCCAGTTACACCCTGGGCATGATGTGCTATGGTATGGTCAGGTGTCCTGTCTCTGCTTCCTCCCGGCCTCCCCTCCTCTCTGGCAGAGCATGAGGCTCAAAAAGTCCTTGCTCAAACTAAACATTTGAGCAGTAACTAAACACATTCATGTTATCAATTTTGTTCCCAGGCAGAAAGTCAAAAACATAGTGCTGCACCAGTTGCTATGAAGAAGAAAAAATGACTGCTACTGCTAAACCCAGGACAGTCTTAATTTCAAAAAGTGAATGAGGAAAAGTTATCTGAAGACTTTAACTTATTACTGTCTTGAGTCAAGTCTATCTTCAAGCTGCAGCTTGTAATCTAGAGGTATCTTCTAATGTGAGCATGGAAATAATCTAGTATAAACTGGCATCAGTGTATAAGTGCTTTCCTGCAAAACATGATGTTGTTCACCTAAGTATGTGTAGTATCTGCTGTAAAAGATTGTGATGAGGAGATGGTGATGACGAAGTTGATCTTCAATCAAGGTGACTGAAGGGAAGAAGGTGAGAGTGGAGGAAGGTGGTTTAGTTTTTGTCTTTTTCCCAACATCCCATCTGGTGTGACCATGATGGTGACTAGTAAATAATCTTCTTGTCCTTATCTCATCTCAAAAGCTTTTTCATCATCTTAGTTTCTCCCCCTGGCCTGCTGAGGAAAGAGCCTCTGGGTGGGAAGTTGGTCAAGGTCAGCCCAGCACATGCAAAGAAAATGAAGATCTAACATGAAGTTTGAAACATATTTAATTCCATAGGAAGGCCAGCAGACAGATCTTTCTGCAGAGGGCAATATTAAATCTGAAAACAGTTTTTCCACGAGCATACTTGCTGAAATTTCTAATAAGAGATGAAGGAGAAGGAGTCAGTATTCAGACTACCTAAGCTTGTCTTTTTCAGTTCTTCACTGAACTGACAAGAATAAACTTTCAAATTCCAAAGTCTGTTTACACTGTAGTCTATGTTAAGATGTTAGTTTTGCTAATTACGTGAATTCAGCAGTTTGCCAGAATCAAAATGTTCCTGCTTAATTTGTCCACACTTTATCATGACTAACTAGTTACAGATTGTTTACTTGCCAATCAAAACATGTTTTCATTGTTGACAGCAATGTCAGTATATATTTGATAATAAATTAATACATAATTTTGACAGCAAAACGGTATAAAATATTTTTCCTACACAGTAGTTTGTACTGCTACATTTTATCTAGTTACTGTATCAGTTTGACTTGTAATGGAAAATACTGGCATTACTAAGTTTTATCTCTAAGCAGTTACAAGTTTTGAGAGATTGTTCACCTGTAAATGCATGTGCATGGGAATACTGAACCTAATTCTCCAAGTGTATAAGCCTTTACTGGTTTTGTAAGTTTGATCAAACAGAAACTACCATCTTCAGTACTAATCAGCATGGTCAATAGATTAAAATTTAGCAGTGAGAAATGCTAGTTCAGGACAGAAATAATTAATCTGAAGTTTTCTGTCTCAATTTGTAGCAGTTTATGGACTTATGATGCTCTTGAAACAGGCTAGTTGCTAATAGCTTTTGGATTTATGAAATGCTGAGAAACCAGATTTGTTCCTTTTTCTTGTGTTCAGAAGAATAAATGGCTTGCAAGTTACCTTTTACCTGCCAACTTCTGAATAGTGTGAATAGTGTCTTTTTTTTCTTTTTTAGTTGCCTTTTTTAGTCCTACACGTGCCTGAAACTTTTTTCCTGTCAGTGTAGGTTTACAGGATTGACTTCTGCTTGCAGATTTTTCCCTCAACTGTTTGTGATCCTGGCTTGCTTATAGACTTGATTCCTAAAGTGAAAATGAATTCAATCCTTCGGGCTTTATAAAAGCAGCTGAGTTGTGTACAGTCCACTTACTAGTTTCATTTATTTTGTTAGCCACAGGAAATTTCTTGTACAAATAGTCTAAGCAGAAGCATTTGTCTTCCCTTGAACTTGATGTTGCTTATTATGTTCTAGTTTCCAGTTCGTGTGTTTTAGACAGGGTAAAGATACTCTTGGTTATTAGTCCATCTGCATGGTTAGGTCTATGTAAATAAATAGTGACAATACTAACTGTGTGGAATCCCTAAGAAGTTCGTGATCTTTCTGGATCAGCTAGCAAATAATGCTTGCTTACAACTGTCACAAGCAGGCTGTAAGTACATAGAAAAACAAACTATATCTTGGTGTCTGAGACCTTTTTCTCCTTTCTGAAGCTGATTAAATAACATAAATGCATGCATACATACATAATAAGCATCTGCCTGGTTGGACTGCCAGAAACAAACACATTTATCACCATTGCTACGGACTTCTGTCATGCAAATGTGTTGTCTAAGTCAGATTCTGTGGCAGCCCTGTGACAGATTTAACAAGATTAGATGACCTCCAGAAAAAGCTTTGCAAAGCACTACAGATAATGCTATGCAAATTGACAAGCAGCACAGACAAAAAGCTTAATAATTACTCCTTCTCCTTTTAAAACATTTTTCTCTTTCAGAGGCCAAGCCAGGTCAATTTATAGAGTCCAAAAGTGTCTGTTACACACACTGTGGTTGTTTTTCAGAAAATGAAGGAAAAAAACCCAAACAGTTTAAATTAGGAAAAGTGATCAGTGCAGATTATGTTAACAGGTCTTCTTTGAGCCTCAAAGGTCAGCGAATTTCAGTTTGCATTTGGACAAGCTCCAACGGAACCAGCACTGAGAGTTAATATGACCCTGCTGGCTTAGAAAATTATTTAAAAGGACCAAAAAATGCCCAACAAACCACTGAAAAGTAATTGGTCTAGCAATGATACAGTCCTACACTGAAGGATTTCTTCTGCATATACTCAGTGACATCTAATTTATGGGTCATAGTTCCTATAGCCCTGTCTCACAAATGCTTTTGGCAGTAGAACTGTTCTCATCAGAGTACTTTGAGGTGTTTGCAGAATTGTGCCTATGGGGTTGAACTTGGACCAAACATTGAAACTTTACTGAAAAATCTAATCCCTTTCCTTAAGCCTACAGATAACAAAGTGATTAACTATTAGTCCTGCCAGCTTCAAGTAATTAATTATATGCAAGTTTCAACATCATAAGAGGATCCATACCACAGCAAGTACTGCTTGTGTAAGATGGACTTGAGCTTGTGGGGTAATGGGTTTTACTTCATGAGATCAGTGTAAATTGTAAATCCACTGCAGAATATGGAATACTGAAGGTTGGGGTCTTTTCAGAAGGACACGGGCATGGTTGCATTCTGCTGTAGAGGAAAGAGTGGGGAGCTGGGTGCTGTTGAGTTTTTAATTTGGGTGTGGTTTTACTGTCATATACCTTCTAATCATCCCCATCCACCTCCTAGAGTACACTTGGAGCACCCTGACTAGATTTCTTTCAAGTGAGTTTTCAATGACAGATCTAGCTCCTTCACTGCAAGACATGCAGTCCACAGGCAC
Source organism: Agapornis roseicollis (assembly GCA_002631895.1). Lineage (NCBI taxonomy): Eukaryota > Metazoa > Chordata > Aves > Psittaciformes > Psittacidae > Agapornis > Agapornis roseicollis. The sequence continues at coordinate 21,090 of NDXB01011357.1, read as the reverse complement.
AGCACAGCTCCAAGTTAATCCCCGCCCAAAACATGGGAAGTGTGGACGCTGTCAACTTTGTCTCTCCTTTCCAAGTTGGCATTTGCTGCACCTTGCTGATAGCTAATGGGGGCTGTTCTTTGAGACACAGTGGGAGCTGGAAATTGTGCTATGAAAGAGAGGTGCCCATATGGGTAACTGCTTTTCTTAACAGGGACTTAGTGTTACTGCATTGGCCATCTGTAAGGCTTTCCAGGATCAGTCATATATAGTACTGACTACTCTGTGAGCATGTCAGATCATGGCTTTCAAGACCATGACTAAGCATGTAGGGCAGGTGAGTATGTAAATTCCTTAATGTCCAAAGCAGATTTCTCACCAGCCTGAAAAACAGTCAATAGCCAGCTCAGAAGTAAATTTATCAGTGGTTTGGCACAAGATTCTTCTGTGACATTTTGAGAACTTCTCTTGAAGTCACCTTTAGAAATGAGGCCTCAATGGCTGACTCCTTGACACAGTTTTGAGAAACCCTTGCATGAAAGCGGCATGAGCAATAGAGATATTGCTAAATAAAAAGCGAGATACTGGTGCATTTTTATGTAAGACTCTTAAGGCAATGCAAAAGTACTTGTAATATCATGTAGGTGAATGACTGCTTAAAATTATTAAACTCTGTTAACCTTGATGTAATTTTTGACACAGCTGTAAAATTTATTTTGCAGTATTTTTGCTGAAGATTAACAGGTTGTTAATTATGGATCATGATTTTAAATTTTCTGTGTTGGGTTATTCTTGTTTCATAGAACAATGTGTTTTGCACCTTGAAGATGTGTGTTTTGTTGCTTGTGTCATAGTAAGAGTAAATGAATCACACCTCAGAAAATATAAGCCAGTTGATGTAAGAATCAGTTTATAAAAAACAACCAACCAAACCAACCTACCATCAAACAATCAAATCAACAAAAAAACAACCCTCCCCTGTGTACAACACTGCCATGGGTGGCTAAATGTATTGCAGTTTTATTTATTGTGTTATAAAGCATCATCTTGGTCACTGCCAAAAACAACTTGTTGCATTACTTCATTCAATAGATGGTCTTTTGTCAAAAATCCTCTTTCTCTGAGATCAGTAGGATGGCAGGACTGCCTTCTGCTTTTGAGTTTTGTCATGTTCTGTAACAGAATGACTCATTTATAAATATGCATTATATTCATGTTAAGGAAACTGATAATTTAAAAATTGGTCTTTTTTTCACCTGTGCAAATGTAAGAAGAAAGCACCATCTGATAAAATTAATTTAGGGCTAACATTCAAATAAGCCTCTGATGTCTGAAATTTCATTGCTCTCAGAAGAGAAAATACTTTTCAGTTCATGAGCTCGAGCAAGCTATGCAACTGTTTACTTCTCTCCACCACCTTTTATTCCCTTGATTAGATATCAATTTATAGGAATTTCAACAAAAAGACTACCCAAGGGAAATTAGTCTGTGAAGTCCATTTGAACACTGTAGAGTTCAAATACCCTCTGTACTGGGTAAACAAGAAGAGGAATAATGAATGTTAAACAAGTATGTCCTCATTACAGTATGACGCCTTAGAGTGTGTAGCTATAATCCACAGTACATTGGCTTTGTAGGTCTGTGTCTTTTTCTAATACAAAAGGGTCAGGTCCTCCAGCACGTGTGAATCATCGTTGCTATAGTCATTCTTCTTATTTTCATGTAAGCTGAATATTATGATTTTTCATTCACATATAATAACCACCATTTCAAACAAAAAGTCCTCCTTAGTCTTAGTTTTGGAAAGAATATTTGCTGTTCTCACAGTAAGTTCATGTCCAGGTATTAACTAGAGGCTCCCAGTGGTAATACTCTATAGCAAGATATTCTCCAGAATTGAATGAACCCAAATTATTTCAACTATCTGTTATTTGGCCCAGTTGCATATTTAGAATCCTTTAAATAATAGCCAATAACTTACGTAACTTGAACACATACATTTTGTACACAAAACATGGTTAATTCTTTGTACACATATATTTGTGTTGTCCATCTTCTTGCCAAATGATGTAGATATTTAAAGTGTGTAAGTTTTAAACAAAATTCCAAAGCAATTGGACAAATTCAGGGAAGAAACAATCCATGGAGAACCATTAACTAGGGATGATGAGCTCCAGTTTTAGCAAACTGTAGCTGAAGGATGGGCAAATATACCAGTGGGGTGTTTACTTTTTCATTATCCTGTGTCCTGGGCTTTCTCTGGATCTCATTGCTGAAAGATAGAGTACATTTTAAGTCAAGCAAGGGCAGCCCCTGTTTATATCAGAAGAATCCATTTAGAAAATCTACTGAAACCAGTATGCTATCATGCATTATCTAAAATATCTGGCACTTGGATGATTCCTGATTACCTTTTATGCTCATGAAATAATAAGATTCCATTTGTACTTTGAAGAAAGAAATATTTCAGATTCAGTTGATCAATTTAATGTAAAATTTGAAAAGTAAGCCCTGCCTGATAGTATTCTCCAACTACTAAAGATCATGTAAGAAATCATTTATCTAGGACCCAAGATTTGTTATGTTTTGTAAGTCAGTGGCATACAAATACAGAAGGAAAAATACCCCACACACACCAGTTCAAAATTCCCCAGGCTTTTGTAGTTTGATGCATAAACTGGACTACAGTGAAGTTGAGGACGGGCGTACAGTTCAGTTGTTAGCATATGGCCAGCTAGACCCTTTGACTTTATTGTGCACATTAAATAAGCATGTTCATGAGTTAATTTTAAACAGATGTGTTTGTAGCATAAAATGTACATGACTTGGAAAATATGGCTGTAAATGTCTAAAATGCCTGTTTCCAAGATTGCAATGAATGGGTGTTGTTAGTAACTGATGAAAGCAGGCTGTCCTTGATATAAATTCATTTAAATGTTCTGGAGAGTTTGCAGTCAGAAGATGAATTTGTATTTTTACTGGCTTCATTAAACGTCATCTTCAACTGGGAATGATAAATGTTTTCCAGATTGATAGCTCTACACTCTGCAATGTAAACACTCTCTGTTTGGTGTTAAGTCCTTCCAATGTTGAATAAGAAACCTGCCTTCAGCACTGATAAATATTTTCTAGTTTGGAAGCTGATTAGACTGGTTAATAGAGGTATTATTTTGACACATTACCTCATGATAGATATTTGGACTACGCTTTTTGATTCTGTCCTGGTTGGTTTGATTTTGTTGGTTTTTTGGGTTTGGGGGTTTTTCTCCCCTTGGTTGTTTAAATTCTCACCTCTCTGTTTCCTTGCATATTTGGCACTTGTTTGTCTGTGCAAACCCAATCACCCAGATGCTTGCACTCATGTGCTGCATGTTTCCATGTGCAGAGGGGAAAGAAGTGGCAAGAGCCACATGTTTTCAAAATGATCGTGCTCTAGAAAGATCTAAAACCACAAGCAATTTTAGACAGATTTTTAACATATGGGTCATACTAGAGTCCTGGCTGGTCAATTCTGGACATCCATTTCACTTCATTGTCTAAAAGTTATCCTTTGTGGTGATCTTTGTCACTCACTTTCGTATCTGCACTTCTTTCCTTCCTTTTCCCCTTCCTTCTCTTTCCTTCCTTACTTCCATGTCATTTTATATAGCTGCTTTTTCTAGCTGGAGTGGAGCTGTACAGACAAGACAGAATTTTGCAGCTGTATTTCATCTCTTGACAAGTCCATTGCACAGTGACTGGAGCTTGAATTTTGTATCAAACTCTTCTCTGTGCCCAAGCTTTGTGTGCTGCTAGGGAATGCAAGCAAACAGGTAGGCAGCTAATGATCACACCAGATGCTGCATCTTGTCTCTCTTATAGCAAAGAATGCCTTTTGTTGCACCAGTACTTAAAATTGGCAGCACCCCAACAAAATCTCCAGCAAGCCTTTTCACTCTGTGGTAATCATCAGCCAACTTTGGCTGGAGAGCCTGAGGAATTGAGTTATTCCCAGGATGATATTTCTAAAGAATATGTTTTATATTGACTTATTACGATGCAGTTTCTAGCAGTGGTACATTTTAAAATACCCATATGATGGCTCTGGGGTCTGGTCATGTGTCTCGGTGTGTAAGTAAAACTTCAATCCTCCTTCTTAGATTTAGATGATAAATCTTTCTGTTTGCTTATAAAAATTCAAATCTCTATGTTAGTGAGAAACCAAGCACTTTGAATCTAATTCATGACTTCCTCTATGAGTACTCCATGAGCTTATTTTAAATAAACCAGCCATAATTGTTAATAAAAAGAGCTGGTAAAAAGAGTATCTTTCATAATCTGGGAATAATGATTTGTTCTGGCAGTCATGTGCTGAATTCAAGTGAATAATGCAGACAAGATGGGGGAATGCCTGTGGTCCCTGATCTGTTCTGCTCTGCTGACATTGACAGTCCATATATCCTTGAATAGGTCAGATCAAACTATTACATTAGTAATAGAGCATATAAATGTAATGTAAAAATCTAATATAAACAAGAAAAGCCTGGAAGTGTGGCTACTGAAGCTTTGTCCCAGGTGTAACATGAACAGTGTATTAAAGTCTGCTCACAACTGAGATGAGGAGAGATGACATAGAGCCTGGTTGCTCTCTAGGGAGACAGAGGTGAAAAACCTTCGCTTATTTTCTGTGCTTTTCTAAATGAAATCTTAGGAACCCTTGACATCTATGGCTAAAAAGGCATTTTGTGGCTCCTTGTGGGTATTGAAAACAATAAATGCTGCATAGGCAATGGCACGTAGTGGCATAATCTGAAAGTTGAAATTGGTTTTGAGAAAAAATTCAGCAGCTTTTACTGCCACCACTGAAAGATAAATGGCACCTGAAAATAATTTTGTCTTGCTTTTGATGTCTTAGTAATAACAAGGTTTTTAATGCCTTAATAGTACAAAGGTAGCCATACTACATCAGTATTTCATCTTGTTTAGCCAATGCTCAGCTAGTGGGTATGAAGAAAAGAGCACCACAAGAATTTATAAGGCAAATAGTGATTTTCCTGTAACTGCAGTAAATCTAGTCACATAATGCCTGATTTATTTGTCTATGGAAGATACCATATTTCAGAATGGAAAAGATTTTACAAGGGCTGTGTCCTTTTGGGCAATTAACAGTTTTCACGACTTGTCATACCCTGACTTGACTGTCTAAATGCCCTCTGGCCTAGCAAGTGAGAATTTTTGAAAAAAAGTTTTTTAATGCTGGTTTGTATTTTTCATTAGAGGAAGAATGAAAGCGGAGATTTTTCTCTTAGTAAAAGCTGAGATTCTTGTTTTTTCTGCTTTCAGCTCCTGAAAACTGGCTGAATCTATGCATGCAATGCTGCATTTCTCAGCAATTTTCCATATCATAGGCAGAGGTGTTGGGAGATAAATACTTATCTCAGGGGTGGTTTTCACTGATCATAACTAGCCTGATAGCCTCATATGTATGTTTGCTTTTTTTTTTAAGCTGGTTGCAACTAATTGCTCATGACTCAATACATATACAAATAAATGTAACAATGCATGCAGCTGAGAAATCTGCCAAAATAAAAAAAAAAACCCACACTGGCTATCACTGATTTTGGACAATAGAGGGAAAAGCTAAGGCTATATGACTGTAGATACTAATTAAGTTCTTCATTTTCAAAAGTCCATTTATTGAAAGATAATTTTACATAATAACTTGATAACCAGAACTCAGTGAAGTTTTACTTTTGTCACTATCTCATTTACTCAGTTTATTTATTTACCTTCTGCAGAAAATTACTTCATATCCTACAGGTTATAATATCAGCCGGGATATATAAATCAAATATTTAGTCTCATCCCAACCAGAAACTTCTAATAGCTGGCCATACCCAGTATCAGCCAGCAGTATTCAGACATATAGGTATATAACGAGCTGGTTTTTTGTGCAACTTGTAATACTACTGAGCAGCAGAAACTTCTGAATCTAAGTCAGGTTTCATCTAAAGTAACGTCTTTTCCTTGATAAACCTTAACTTATCTGTTCAGTCTGTTCAGAATAGTTTTAGAAGGGTAGAGGTTTGGAGCGATTAGTATGCCGAGATATTTTTCCATTCCTGTACTTTTGTTTCTTCTTTGTTGTCCTGTTGCACTTCATCTTAAGGAGAAAGCCAAGCTTAAAACCTGACTCATGTTTCCACAAGGCTTCAAAGGGGGCTTTAACAAATCTTAACCAACTCATGGCAAATTTTAGTATTTCTGTGAACAGTCTTAATATTCAAAATGGCTTTGAGAAGGTGGAAGAATCGCTACTTTGCCAAGAGCTCTTGCCAGGATCTAATGTAGATTTGTATACTGTATGTCTAGTGGGGAAGTAGTATAATTAAGTTGCAGAAATTAACATCAGGAAAATTTAAAATCTGGGCCTAAGAAGAAATGAAAGTTGAGGAGAAAGAAATAACCAGGTTTTATTTTCAGGTTCTTAAAGGATAAAGTTTATAGTACTTTACAAGGAAGTTTGCACTGTGTTTGTGCATCTGAATATAGCTTCTGTTGCAAAGAAAATATGTAATGATTAGACTGTTGTGGGCTAGATTCATTAAAGGGATTAGCTTGTGCTCTGGTGTATGTGTTTATGTAGCTATATGGGTGATATGTGTATATAGATCTATTCCCACACAGAAGCCTTTGATAGCTTTAACTTCAGATTGATAGACAACATAGCTCACCAACACAACCAATAAGGAGATGGGAAAAAAGAAAAGCTGTTTTTTCCTGTAGTCCTCAGTCTATGTTGTATTCATTAATTATGTCTTTTAATCAATAATTACTCTCTCCATGTGTTATGCAGAAACTTTGAATATCCTTTTATTCCTGATGATAGGGAAGGAGTTCAGACTTTGACACAGTTTTCTGAATGATTTTTTCTGATGATAGCTGAAGCTGTTACCAATGCTGTGACATCCTCTCCAATATGTTATTTTTCAGAGTTTGCAAACTTACAGACTTTGTAACTTCCATACTGTTTTTTTTTTTTTGAGACAGGACCACAGATGGAATTTGCAANTTTTCTGATGATAGCTGAAGCTGTTACCAATGCTGTGACATCCTCTCCAATATGTTATTTTTCAGAGTTTGCAAACTTACAGACTTTGTAACTTCCATACTGGTTTTTTTTTTTTTTGAGACAGGACCACAGATGGAATTTGCAAAAGATAACTGTCTTTAGCTGCAGTGTTCTAGAAATGTCAGTGTATCATGTGAGTGATCATTTGTTCTCAATTTGCTTGTATTTACATCAGATTTTTCCACTCTGCTTTCAGTACAGTCTGAGGATATGTAATTATTGTGTTAATGGTGACACAAGGATAGTTTATTTAACATCAGTCAATGAAAGGCTGAGATTGAAATGAACAGCTGAGATTGGTGGGTAGTGCCAATGCTTTACCAGGATGCCTCTTACTATGGTGATGCCTCAGGAATCATTCAGTCCAAATATGACTCCCCTTTGAAAGTTCTTCCTTCCTGTTCTTCCATTTCTATTTTGCTTTACAGAAGATATCCTCCTAACCTGTGTTTGCATTCTCAGAAACTTATTTTTTCCAGAAGAACGTGGCTGTAGCCATCTATTGAAGGATTGCTCCCCAGTGGCTTATCTAATAAAATGTTTTTTCTGGAAATGTCACATATAAATAAAGGCCAAAGATCATTTGGCATCTCTGCCAGACCCCCTCCATCATGCTACGCTTACTGTCACAAGATATTTAGTTTCATAAGAGAGAAGCTGTGCCAAGTATTCCTAATAGAAAATGAGTACCAATCAAAACTGCTTTGGCTTTGACTTCAAAACCTGCAATTTGGGACAGGGTTATAAAAACCATCCAAATATGCATCAGAAGTCAGCAGCCAGTATGGCTCCCATGCTGTCTGTGGAATGGGTGGGCTCTCCTTCAGGTTACCAGTGCTCTATTTACATTACTCTCCTTGCATTTGCTGGAGGTCCTGACCCCTGCTATTGGGAGTCGGCATATGGGCTTCTGCTATGGCCATAGCCATAGTCTCCCTTCCTAACGCAGGTGACAGCTGGGAGACTGCTGCATCAAGAACACAGGGTTTTCTCTAATGAATGGAACACTTGTTTTTTAAGATTATTGGGGTTTATGGAATTACAGAACATAGCAAGGTTGGCATTTGAGTCACATTTTAATTTTAACCATGATGATGAAATTATATTGATTGAGTCTAGTCAGCTTTCTTATATATTCTGTGACACATGGAATTACATGTTATCTGGGCTGGGGTAGATAGGTATGTCACTTTGGTTCCTTTTCCTTACCTGCCTGTTTATACACATACTACATGTGAAGACAGCAGATGAATAACATGTTCTTTGGTCTAACTGTATATTTGCTCTACCTAATTTTTCTTGCTCTTTCCAGGTCTCAAACTCTTTTCTCTCCTTGATTAGTAACCATGGTGCTTGTAATGTGCAGCAATTATATATTGGAATGTATGAGCTAGTGTAATTTATGCACAAGTAATTACTTAAATGACTCTTCATTATATTGCAATCAAATCCTAGATGCACTGGTATAGATGTTACATATCCAATCTCAGCATGCTACTTAAAGTCTTCTGTGTCCAATTCTGAGATGATGTAAATCAGTGCAGTTCATCTATGCAACTCCAATGCTTTGAGAGGGGCTGCACAGGCTAGTGAAAACTGATTTACAGCTATGAAAGAGAAGAAACTGAACCTAAAAAGTAACACAGAAAGGTAGGTCTGAGTGAGGCTAAAGTGTCTTGAGAACAATAGTCTCCACAGTCTAACAAGGACAGCAATTGTATTTTTGCTTCTCTGAAAGCCCATTGAGATAATTTTCTGCATAGTTACTTTAGCCACTGAGTTAATCATAAAGTGGTGAGTGATGCTTTTGTCAGTTTAAACTCTATTGGGTGTTTGCGTTGTTTGGTGGGGAGGAGGGATTGCTGACTGGCAGAAGACCGTAGCTGTGTGGTAGTCCCAATTTATTTTTTGATCTGTTTAAGCTGTATAATAGCAAAGTTGCCTTTGACTGTTCTCTCAGCAATTTTAAGCAAATCTGAGAATAGCTCATTTGGAGGACTGCAGTATGAGATGTGTAACTGATGCTTCAAAATGTCCTAGTGAAATTAGCATGTCTACATCATATTGTAGGGTAATGAGGAGCGTTTGTAGAGATAGATGCTTTAATTCAAAGCATTATAATTGATTGCACTCTGAGTAATGTGGAGACTCAACCTCATTTCCTCTGTAATTCAGAGTCAAATCTAAATATGCCTGAATCTTCTGATGATGCACAGAAAGGTTACTGTCCACCATGAAGGTTTTGTGCAGGCAATATTTCTGCATTTTACACTGCATAGGTATGTTTTCTGTGGTTTGAGAGAGTACAAGGAAAACCTTCTTTGCTGATTCCAGCTTTCATTGTATAAAGAGATTTGCATAGAGCACATTTGGTTCAATCAAGTCTATGGAAAGTAATTCCAGGAAAGTCTAAAAATCTCAGCTATGGTATTTGACGTGGTCAGCAGGAAGTGCCTGTGAGAATCCATCCATCTTTCTGGTTCAACTGCTTTGTCATTAGATAAACAGCATGGTATCTGTGTTTCACAAAAGTATTTCTTCCAGCAAGAAACTGCTTCCTGCTTTGTATGAAACTGTTCAGTGCTAAATGTCTTTATGTCTTTACAATTCCACCTCCTGCCCTCCTTTCTATTTATTATGAGACAATAGCAAACTGATCTCAATTTGTGTGTGAGAGATGATACCACATGTGAAACATTTTAATGTGTACCCTTGGCTAAATTTGCTTATATTAGAACTGCTACTTCTTTGATTTGATTTTATTAGTTGTCTAGTCTGTGGGAGATTACTCAGGTTTCATTTATCTGTTAGCATGCATGTGAACTTCACTTCTAAGCTACAGCTGCATCTTGCTCTGTGTCTAAATAACAAATTTAAACTAGATGCTGACAGAAACACACAGTTCATAAAAGTTTATTTTCAATTCCTACATTGAGACTACCAAAACAGGCATAAAAAATGAGAGGTTTGATAAGATGCTTGGTTTATTTCCATTATCCTATACTTTCAGGGTGGTTTCTATATCAAATATCTTGTTTACATACAGAACAGTAGTGTACTGTTTCCTGTTATTGAATCTTAGAGGACTGGTTTGGTAAATAAGCTTTTGTTCTATGAAAACACTTTAATGGCTGGTAAATGACCTGCTAACCTGCTGTTCATCACAGAAAGTACCTATAGTCAAAAACCTGTGTGGTCTAGAAGGGATTGTATAAAAATGGCATCAGAATGGCATGCATCTTGAGCAAAACTTCATCAGCAATTTTAATGATGACTGGAGAGACAGTACTGCCACAGTAGGGTAGTGCTGCAGTTGGGATACTAACCCCAAACTTACATATTTCATTTCAAAAACAAAGCTTTATATGAAGAAAGGCACTTGCTATTATTTCATTATCATGACTTTTTGATTACCTAATCTGCAGATTATCACAAGTCTTTACTTAAATTTGGATGCAGAGATCTGAAATGTAGGTTACCCAGAACTGGTGACTAGCTTGAATTATAAAAACACAGATTTTAATTCCTCAAAAAGAAAGGATGTGCATCACATACATGACATTTGAAAACTGTTTCCCTTTTTTACAGTACACAGTCCTACAATTTCAGACTCTACAGGGTTTATTTAGGTAAAGGATTATCCATTTGTCACTAGTTCTGAGCATATTTAGCACATATTACGACACTTGGAAATTGCATATCTGAGGCAATGATTTTTTCATTTTGGAGGATGTATCTTTCTAGTAAATGAATATGCAATCACCTCTGGTGGGACTACTAGGTCATTATTTTCTTCTGCCAAGGAAGTAGGACTACTGAAAGAGCACAGATTTCCATGGCCTTTAGCCTGAAGTAGCTGGCATGTTGACGGATGAAGGCCACACCTCTGGCTTTGCTATTTTCCTTGTGATAGTTAAATGAAAGCTTATGTGAGGTTGTCTTCCTGGGTAAAATCCTGCTGTCATGTACATTGATCAACTAAGATTGTTATGCACTGAAAGGTATTAAAAAAAACCAGCTGTGCAACAGATGTATGTTCCCATACAGATGCAATTGGTGAGAAGTGGTCATTCAGGAAAGCAGACTACAGTGGCACAGTTGTTGCTCACAGCCATTTCTCTTCTAAATATACATCATCAAGGCCAAAATGTCCCTTTTCCTTTCCTTTTCTTTTACTTTCTTTTCTGGATTACCTATTTTGCTAAAAGAAAATAAATAAATAAATAATTTGAAAGAAGAACCACTTTAAAAAAGGGCATATTTCTTAGTTTATTTTGTAACTTGAAACTGGATTAGAAATACATAAACCATGAAAATTAGTCCTTTGAAATGTGTGCCTGGGGTCAAACTTGTGACTATTGAAAATGCATATATTAGCTTTAATTGCATCCCAGCTGAGCCCTGTGGTGGTGGTCGGGAGGGTGTGGGGTGGTGGAATGGGGGCAGAAAACAGTATTCTTTTGTTAAAAATCATATAAAAATAGAGCAACTTCATGGTCTTTGTTTCAGATGTGGGCTAGCTGTTGTTTTTATAGTCCTACCTTTCATTCTTATGTGATGCTTCAGTGTAGTAAATAGGTCACATTTCTAAATACTTATGTGAGTATAGGGATTAGTGTTTCAGATCTGCTGTGTCACCATTATTTCCATTTACTCTGTGGGCATGATGAAGGTATTTAAGTGTATAATAATAACAACGCTATGTATTTAGAACCAGTGACTTTTTATTGATGGTAAAATACACAAGTAAAAAGATGATCTGTGCTTCTGAGGAAATCTGAGCTGAAGATTTCTTTGTGAAGTTTGTAATTTTTGAGGGTTTTGTCTCTAGTTTAAAGTTTTTCTCTTTTTGGACTCCTTGTTTTTAATCTTGGCAAGAAACAAATCATTTCTTCTGGGGTAAGCATATAATTGTATCTTATACTGAAGCCTTCAGGAGTTTCATTTATTTACTTATGGAAAGTGTTTGTCATTAATTTACCCTTGTCTAACAGAGGGACAGCAGATGTTTCATCAAGTAAAGCCCAAGAGTCTGTGTGGAGGATGAGAATGAAAAAAACCCAACAGCATGAGCTCCTTTGTACTATATTTTGCCAGTCGAGTAGTTACTTTCAGAAGTTGCCATATTGAACTGGAAAGACCAATGAATTTCCATTCTTTTTTAGAGATGAAAAGACAGAAAAAAGAAAACCTTTCATGTTATCATGAACTGTCATTAGTTAAGATAAATTTTGTACTAAGGAATACATAGATGAGTGACATAATTTGGGTACTTTCAATGTTGGGGAGAAAGACTATCTGAAATATATAACTAATTAAAACTGAAGAATTTAATGATTAGATTTAATTAAGCAAAACTGCATCCAGTTTTGACAACCTGCAAAACCAAGTTCTCACAAATTATCATTTTAGTGTTTCTTTATTTCAGTTCACAAACTGGTAAATTGACTACAGAAATAATTTGCATTGACATTAGAAACCAATTAAACATTACCAGTAATTTCACATTAAACAAACCATATTTGACAAACTGACAAATTATAACTCTAAGGCCAAGATTTGCATGGCTACATTGATTTTTGACAGAGCAAGCATCTAAATTATTCCTTTTTTATCTACCCCATAGTTCTTTTATTTGAAAGTTGCATAGAATTAGCATTTACTTTTATTTCTTACTTATTAAAAAGCTTGTGTTAAAGTGCTGAGGTCTTGGAAAGGTCTCTTGAGATCAGGTTTTGTGTTTTAATTCATAAGTACTAAATTATTCTTGAAGTGTTAGGGTTTCAGGTATTATCACAGTAACACATCTTTGTTCCAGAGGACCCACAACTGATATGTTATAATGATCCACTTTAGGTATCCATCATAATCTTTGTTTTCTACAGATACAATGTCGGCTTAGCCTTCTACTGTAGCAATGTGAAACCTACAGAGATGGCAAAAAAATAAGAAAATATTTGAATGTCTTTATCAACATTAACCCTAATAATGCAATTCAGCAAGTTATTTTCTGTAGCCCTGAGCTTCACCAGGAAGCTAGTGGAAACAATGAGAAATGCACAGAGCTCTGGAGGATCTTGAGTTACTCCAGGGATAACATGTATTTCTTGTAAATGTAATTCTGCTTATTTAACTTTTAAAAGCTTCGCTTCATGACTACAGAAAGTATTACTCTGATTTGCTCCATGAAGTTGTGTGTCCTGTCTTCCAAGGTATCAGAAAAAGATCTGATATTTCAGAGCTGTTCTGTTCTCTTAAATAATATCAGACTTTGCAAAAACAGCCTTCTTCCTATAGAATTCTCAGACAATAGTGCTTTCTATTATGCTGATAAAAACACTTACTGGGGCTAGGACCAAGGGAGGCAGAATATGGTAAGGCTATTAGTAGCTCTAGAAAAGCCAAGTAACAGTCGTCTTGGCATAAGAAATAAGCTATCAAAAGGAGAATAAAAAAGCTGGGGCTTTTTGGAGAAGAAAATGGTGTGCTGAGGATGTGACTGAGATGAACAAAATCACAAAGTAGAACAGGACTGCATGTGCCAAAACTATGTGAAAACCATTTACAATGTAGAAGTACTTGTTTCGTTTGTTTTCTTTAATAATGCTATTAAACTTCTGGAATTTGTTGCCAGAGCAGAAAATGCAGGCAGATAAGAGTGGGAGGTTCACAGAGGATTAGTCAAACCTGAGGGGAGAAGGTTCATAGCAGACATCATGGAGAATGGGTAGGGAAGACTTTTCAGTCCAACATTCCTGGGTCAGTGACATGAGTTGCCTGGGAAAGGGCAAACTGTAGATAATCTGCTCGCAAATAGCTTTTTACTACCGCCTCTGTTAGAGAGACAGGGTAGATCAGTGTAGTTGGTTTCATTTGTGGCAGGGCTATCACTGGTCAAAAAAGAAGACCCAACAGGATATTTCTTAAGGGTAAATCTGCAAAATATCCACAAAGTGTAGTAGGAGTTGCTGAATTTGAAAGATAATTTCTTTGAGCTACTTGCCTGTCTCATGGGTTTCTGTTGCCATTATCACTTTTAACATGTACTCTCCTCTCATACATACACCAAAAAGCAAAATCTCCAGCAGACTTCATTCACTCCCTTACTTCCCCACACACACACACTTTTCCCTTGTGTTTGTTTATCCAGTTATAGTGCTGTAACATAAGGGAATGTGTATTGCATATACATGTATTTAAGTCTTGCACAATTCTGAATCAATTCATAATTTTGTGGTAAAATCTGTGAAGCATTATTCCAGAAAAATCATAAACTCAAGAAGTCCTGCCTGCTGTCAACCCAACACTGAACACTCTACCAGGTTGTATGTTGTCCATCTAGCTGTTTACTATGGCGGGACAGTAGCTTTGGAGGAAACTCAAACCACATCCATTTAATTATATTTTCCCCTATTCTTGCTGCTACTGGCTTCCAATATGAAATGTATTCTTCAGTTAGAAATGCAAGTGGATGTTAGCTATGTTTCTCTGGTGGTGTGATTATGGAAATTAACAAAAGCTAGTCTACACCTGCAATCCACTGTGGTAAGTCGTGTCCTGGTAACACAGTGCAATTAATGGGCTTCAGCTAACTGAAAGTCTCTGTATAGTTTTCCTTCAACTCTGCAGGAAAGTTCAAATGAGCCAAATGCACAGCTTTGGTAGACAAGTAATAAGATAAAGGGTTTTAATTCTATATAGGTGCTGTAAGATTTGGGGAATGATAATTCAAGAAGCATTATGCAGTTTAGTTTGCATTGACCACTGCTTGCAGAATATTCATTATCCAAAATCATTACTGGCGAAGGGAGAAAAACTTCAGGATGACAAGATTAAAAAATACCTTGCTACAAAATGAAATATGACACACAAGGGGTATAAAATCAGCACCTGTTCCTAATTCTAAGATCTAGAGAGGAGTTCCATGCATAGGAGAATAACAAGGAATAAGCAAATAGCTTAAAGTTTAAATTAAATAAATTTTAATGAATTTTTAAGAAGTAGTAAAAGACTTATCAAAGATCAACTCGTTTAATGGCTAAATGACAAGTTTACAGCTTTGCATTGGATAGGTAAGACTGTATTCATTTATGTGCTCAGTGCTGCCCTTACTTCTGTCTCTGTACGTTTGTCAGGAGGGCATAGAGAGAATTGTTTTATTGAGTTGTTGAGTGAAGCCCTTGCTCACTGAAGTTATTTCATTCAGAGCTAATATAAGTGAGAAGCAAGTTTTGTATTATGTCTTTTGTAGCATTGGATGAATACTGTGTATGTGTTCCCAGAATGTTCTTATAGACTAGAATGCTAGACTTCTTCCTTCAAGTACAGGGATAGAGGTTTTATGTACTGCAGGCACACTCAAAGATTTTTCCAGCAAACTGAAATTGTTACCAAGTTCATAAATGAGCATGGTATTGCTATTCCTCTATCCAATCTAACCAGAATACTTCATGCATAGTGTTAATCTGTGTAAGAAACTGTTAGGCTTGTAGTTCAGAGAAGGACAAAAATCAGTAAGTGAATATTTTTTTCCATGTGGAATATTGCTTAAGGAGCATGACCCCAAATTTCTGTCTGTGACCTCTAACTCTGTAACCCTGTAATGACATTTGCATCTCACAATTGCTTCTACATTTTTGTCTCTTTGCCCTCAAATCTCCATCAAGGATAGAATAAATTGAATATAAAGACTGCACACTGTCAATATAACATAGTGATGTAAACACAACTTACATAGTTTTTCTGGGGATAAGCAGTGTTGATGTGGTGTAGGAATTTTGTGAAACATCCTAATCCAGTTCATCCATGAGCCTCTCTAGAGAGATTAAAATATCCCATTACCTTTACATGCTCCCTTTCATTAGGATTAGAGTGACATTCCTCCAATGAAAAAGAATGGTGTCATGTCATTCATGTTGACATGAGAAAGAAACATGATAGCCAAACAAAGCAAGCAGCAAATACTCAGTGTTCTATAAAAGAGCTCTGTATAAAAGTTTATTTCTGAGCAACTAAAATCCGACTTAAAATGCATTTAGAGGAAATTAAAACAGAATCTAATCTGGAGCCCACTAAAATTAACAGAAGAGTTTGTGCCTATTGCAGTTCTGTGTAGTAATGGATGCATTCAGAGAAACCGTGATCTGATCACAAATATTTTCCTAAAGAGATGGATAATATGCATTTGCTTTGAATTATTCACTCTGACTGAAGGTTGGGTGATTCTCATGAAACCGTGCATAAAAATTATTGGTAGATCCTGAAGCCAGATTTTACTGAGAGATTTCTGAAGAGGTTTTGAAATCATAAATAATCCCATAGAGATCAGCTCTTGCATGCCTTCACTGACAAGCTAGAAAGCTTTGACAATAGTCAGAACTAATTAAGGGCATAATTACTGATGAATGGCAAGACATTTCACTTACAATTTAAAGTATGTTTCTTACATCAGCCTGAATATTTTAACTTTTATGTAGAATTTAATAAAGAATTAAATTCTTCCTGACAGATTCTAGAGAATTGCAAATAGAATCTGTAGAAAGTTTATCACAATTTAATCATTTAGTTCTGGTGCTTGTAAAAGCATTTTTGCCTCTCCACAGAACCCTGATGTTTTATTATAGGACTATTTCATATGGCATTCATCAACTAAATTTAAAGTAAATGTTCAAGTATAATACCAAATGGACTACTATAAAAAAGTGAAGAAAAAAAAGCAATACAAATAGGAATATTTGTAGGAGAAGGACCTGAGGAGAAGAACTTGGGGGTTCTGGTTGACACGAAGCTCAACATGACCTAGCAGTGTGTGCTTACGGTCCAGAAAGCCAACTGTATGCAGGGCTGTATCAAAAGGAACATTGCCAGCAGGATGAGGGAGGTGATCTTCCCGCTCTATTCTGCTCTCATGAGACTCTATTTGCAGTACTGCATTCAGCTCTGGGGATCTAACACAAGAGGGATGTGGAGTCCAGAGGAAGGCCATAAAGATGATTAGAGGGCTGGAGCACCTGTCCTGTGAAGACAGGCTGAGCCAGTTGTGTTTTTTCAGCCTGGAGAAGAGAAGGCTCCATGGAGTCCTTATAGCAGCCTTCCAGTACCTAAAGATAACCTACAAGAAAGCTGGAGAGGAGCTTTTTATAAGAGCAAGTAATGTCCAGACAAGGGGGAATGGCTTTAAACTGAAAGAGGATAGATCCAGATTAGATATTAAGAAGAAGTTCTTTACTGTGGGGGTGGTGAGACACTGGAACAGGTTGCCCAGAGAAGTTGTGGATGCCCCATCTTTGGAAGTGTTTAAGGCCAGGTTGGATGGGGCTTTGAGCAATCTGGTCTAGTGGAAGATGTCCCTGCACCAATCATTTTAGAAATCATTATGTTTACCTTCACAGGTAAATGACATTGAAGAAGTTCATATTACAAGGAGATTCTTTGTGCTGTGTCCTTAAATACAGTATGTTTCTAATCCATTAAAATAATCCAGCACTGCTTTCTATGCCAGTAGAAGCAGTACTGGATTATTTTAATGGATAAGAGATAAAAAAGTTTAAACAAAAATTAAACTGAGACCTGAAAGTAATAATACACCCTACAACAGGGAAAAGGAGAAAAAAATACAGATTTAAGAAAATTATTTGTAGGTAATACAGTCTGCATAGAATACTACATAGCAGCAGAGAGGAAGCAGGCCTTGATATGGGGTTCTAAATAGACAATTATGCTTATAATCCATTTTAAATTATTTTGGCATAAACTGAAGAAATAATAAAATTGCAGTTGGAGTAATTTGTGCACTTCCAGTGACCCTATAATAAGAAGACATTGCTGAGATTAGGTTGCAGCAGAGACCTCTAATTTACTGTCTGCAAGATGTGAAAGATTAGCCAAATTTGATCTGTGAAGCTCTGGGGCGACTAGAATAAGGGGGTTATCATCAAGGTGTATAAAACCCTGCAAGAGAGGGAACAGGATTGATGCTAATATGCTGTTATTAGAGATAAGTAATTTAAACCCTCAAGATGTCTAAGGTTTTGTGAAGTGAGAAGAAATTAATTCATAAGAAATTGAATCACTTTCTCTATGAAGAGAGCAAGTGAAAAACAGACCCAGTGTTCTGAGTTCAATAAATTAGTCCAGAAGAGAGCTGAGCAAGACTCTGAAAAAGTTAGCTTATGGACAAAGTTGGGTTTGTACAGCCTTGTTTTCTACTCTACCAAGATTAAAGCTAGAGTTTGATGTTCAATCATCACCTTTGCCCAATTGATGGAAATAGCACTTGTACTTAGGGATCTAACACCTTTTCTTTCCCAGGTAAGACTACACTGATTTTTGCCCTTCTGTGAATTATTATGGAGAGGGAGTGCCTGCATGCATGAATGGGTTGCAGTGGTCATTAGTCCATCTGCTGTTCCCAGCTCTGTCTGTTGAAGATATCTTTCTGTCAGTGGAAAACAGTTGCTAAAACATTCCCAGACACATTATTTTCTTCTATTGGATTATATGTAAGGCAGAGAGACTCTTTCTTGTCTTCTTAAAGATCACAGTGCCATAAACAGCACCTACTCACAGACTACTCAACATTTTCAGATGTTAAAAAATGTAGATGTATAAAGGCAATGTATTCTCTGGGTGCTGTTGGGTAATAAAACTGGCAGTAATGCTGTTACTGGCAATGTTGCTTTGTCAGAAAGAGCTGTTCTCTCAAAAGAAGCTGCACTAGACTGTTCTGCAGATCTTGTGGGTGATTCATCTCTAATTCAGTTGGCAAAATAGTGATGGGTATGGTAGTGAAAGCATCAAGGACTCACCTGCTCTTCTAGGCAACTACAGAGAGATAATAATGAAATGTCATTGGCTTAGGCGTCATTACACTTATCTTTGAGATCCCTTTCAGTGTTTATCAATTTTATTGCAACTGCAGGCTTTTTTTTTTTTCTCTTGCTTTTTGTCANCTAGGCAACTACAGAGAGATAATAATGAAATGTCATTGGCTTAGGCGTCATTACACTTATCTTTGAGATCCCTTTCAGTGTTTATCAATTTTATTGCAACTGCAGGCTTTTTTTTTTTTTCTCTTGCTTTTTGTCAGGCTTCATTCATTTGTATTATTTTTTCTCATTGGAGAGCTGTGTAATTTTTCCCAAAGCAGAGCTATGCATCTTCCAGCAGTAATAAAATTCTTGTCTCTTTTCATTGCAACTTGTCTCCAGAGCAGAGCCTTCTGGCATACTCTGCAGCACAGGAGATAAAATAATCAATAAGTCCAGATCTGAAAATGAAATGCAACATTTGTTTTGTTACTGAGCTCTGCATGGCCTAAAACAGATGGCTTTGTGATGATGCTTTTAGTGTGCTCATAAGGATTTTTGAGTCATGTATGATTTTTATTTTGAAAATACAAATTGAACGAATGGGTACTAGAACAATGACTCGACATCTATTATCCTCCTCCACAGATCAAGAACTGTAAGTGATGTAGAATTAAAGCAATGCTTAATAGAACTCTTGAAATTAAACAAGACTGTAGTATATTGAATGTACAAAGCTCTCACTATTTTACATTGAAAAATATTTTAGTCTTTGTCATTGCTTGTATGGCTGCTTGCATATGTTAGTTTGTGCTTCTCAGATTATACAGTGGCAGATAGCAAGTGTATGTGTATCAGTGTGGTTAGTAAACATTATTTGTCTGATGGTGGCAGGTGTGAGACAAAATGTGGGATGTGTGTGTATTTATCCTTTCTATATTCTTCTGATTATTTTTTCTTGCCAAAGTATATTAGAATTTAGTTTCTGTCAGATATAGTGTGATAGTTTAAGAACAAATAACATCTTTCTACTGCTGCATAACCAAAGAGGTAATGTTCGACTACATAAGAGATATCTATTATCTGGTTTGAAATTTGCCCCATTATTGGCATTCAGAAAGTGTAATGTTGTTACGGTAACGTCATTTTTAAGGTGGATAAAAGGGACAGCAGAACACATTAGTGAGTGCTATCTGATATTCTTAATTGGTAAGAAATTGTACTCATGAAGAGTATCTGCTCATACATCCATGTGTAACTGCAGTCAAGTAAGTCCTGATGTCTCTTACTCAGTTGTAGGGCAGCACTTACCTGCAATGCTCCTAGCTCAGGCAGATGGCCATTGTCCTTTTATTAGGACACTGACAGAGACAGCCAGCAGAAATGTAGTAGTCAATACACATGGGCTTAAACAGTCCCAACAGATTTGAACCTCTTCTATAGCCTGAGATATGTCTCAAAAATTTTTGCAATATCCACAGTACACCTTAGGAAGCTTAAATGCATGTGCAGAATTCATTCTTCTCTGAAATCATCACATATGGTTATTATGGTCAAATAAAAAATTAATATCAGCAATCTGTAATTACTGTACATAGGATAGAAAGCATTTTGATCAGTCACCTAGTGCAAACTTACTGCATTGACAAATGTCATCGCCCAGCTGGCGGCTGGTCACCAGTGGTGTCCCTCAGGGGTCTGTGCTGGGACCGGTTTTGTTCAATATTTTTATTGATGACGTGGATGAGGGTGTCCTTCATCNTACTGCATTGACAAATGTCATCGCCCAGCTGGCGGCTGGTCACCAGTGGTGTCCCTCAGGGGTCTGTGCTGGGACCGGTTTTGTTCAATATTTTTATTGATGACGTGGATGAGGGTATTGAGTCCTTCATCAGTAAGTTTGTGGATGACACTAAGCTGGGAGCTTGTGTCCATCATTTGGAAGGAAGGAGGGTTCTGCAGAGAGACCTGGATAGGTTGGAGAGATGGGCAGAGGCCAACAAGATGAAATTTAATTTAATAAGTCTAAGTGCTGAGT
This sequence comes from Agapornis roseicollis, assembly GCA_002631895.1. NCBI lineage: Eukaryota > Metazoa > Chordata > Aves > Psittaciformes > Psittacidae > Agapornis > Agapornis roseicollis. Next base: position 155 of record NDXB01011357.1, on the reverse strand, counting down.
CCTGCATTTTGGCCACAAAAACCCTCTGCACTGTTACAAGCTGGGGACAGTGTGGCTGGACAGTGTACAGGTGGAAAGGGACTTAGGGGTACTGGTGGACTGCCAGCTGAACATGAGCCAGCAGTGTGCCCTGGTGGCCAAGAAGGCCAATGGCG
>NDXB01011356.1:0-22486 GCA_002631895.1 Agapornis roseicollis | reverse complement strand
GTGATGTAATTTAGGTTACCCTGCTCTCGCAGGGGGGTTGGACTGGATGAGCTTTCAAGGTCCTTTCCAACCCTTAGGATTCTGGGATTCTGTGATCATCCAGTTCCANTTCTTTAATGTGTGAGTGCCAGAGCACAGGAATAGGTTGCCCAGGGGGGTTGTGGAGTCTCCTACGTTGGAGATATTCAAGGCCCTCATGGATAAGTTTCTGTGTGATGTAATTTAGGTTACCCTGCTCTCGCAGGGGGGTTGGACTGGATGACCCTTAGGATTCTGGGATTCTGTGATCATCCAGTTCCAACCCTTTGCCATGGGCAGGGACACCTCACTCTAAACCACATCTCCCAAGGCTCTGTTCAACCTGGCCTTGAACATTGCCAGGGATGGAGCATTTACCAGTTATCTGGGTAACCTGTTTCAGTTTGAAGCATGGTGCAAATCCATGTTTCTCTTGCAGGGACTCATTCCTCTGGACGAGCACCAGTCTCTGTAATGGGGAGAGGAAGACAGTGATTTGCGTATCAAGGATGTGCAGAGAAGAGACAGAAGCTGGGCTGTATTGGGGGCTGAATGGATCCTTTTGCATCCTGGAAACTGAAGGTGTTTGGTTTAGTTTAGATGGTGGTATTGACAAAAGGAAATAGAAGGAAGTCTTGGACCAGTCCTCTTCCCCAATATTTCTGGGTTGAAAAGCCCAAATATTGACTGCAGTTTTCTTCAGTGGATTTTGCTTTTGCTGAAGACAAACAAGTCGATGGAATGCTTGAATCTGTGAAACATCTGGTATTGCCAGTTATGTATTTTTGCCAAAGAGAGAAGAAAGATAATGTTAGCTGAAACTTTCATTCTATGTGGGTGTTTTCTTATGGTGCTGCATGCTGAAATTCATTTTATATTCGGAGCATGTCATCTGTGCTGTGTGACAGGGGCCTCTGCAGCCAGTTGAGCTGCCATCTTGTGCTTGGAGGTGGTCCTAAGGATGCTGGACCAGAACCTCATAGGGAGGCCTATGGTCTGTTCCTGCATCTTCTCATGACCTTGAAGAAGCCAAGGCATTTTGCACATGGTGCACTTAAAACTTGTTTTTATCCTTCTTTTCTTTCTTTATTCTGACTCAGATCTTGAAAGCGATTGGCACTTGCTTAGAAAACAGATGTACAGTGCCTAGCACCAGAGCTCCCTCAGCTGTGATGATAGCTCTTAGTAAAACTAGATATAAATAACCAGGATGGTTAATAAATACTCCAGTGGCCACTATGGTTAAAGTTATTTTTCTTTTAGGAGTAGGATCCAATCTTACAGGATGGCACCTTTGCATTGAGGCAGCTAAAAAGAGAGGGATCATCCAGCATCAAAGGAGGCAGGTGGGTGGTACAGAGAAAATAGCTTTCGTCACCCAATGTAGGTTTTCAGTGCTATAGTGATAAACTCTGTGGTGCCCTGAGGATGTCTCTATCTATCACGTTGATTACTCCATTTGCTACCTGCCTACTACTGAGGTTTCTTCATCCTAAATCAACAAGGAGGTAGAGTTCACTGTTCTCTGCCAAGGTGCAAAGATGGGGGCACTCTGCTGAATTGACTTGAAGGGCTTTGGTTTTACACCAGGATGAACCAGCACAAAAGTAGACTGATCTTAATAATGGCATTGTCTGGTGGAGACTTCTCCATTCTATCTTCTGAAGGTGTTGTCACCTCTGTGATGCTCCATTTACAGAGCTGAACATGTTGGACTGTTCCTGCTTGTTTGCTGCCCGGTAATAGCTGGTACATCTGCTGCTTCTCTTGGTGTGAGGTACAGGTGAGCAAGTTAAGGATCCACACTCCTCTCATGCACCAGCAGAGCTGGAGGTGGTTTAACAGTCTAAAGGCAGCCAAGCATCTGGGGAGCCTGGGAAGATGAGTCCAATATCCTTGTTTTAATACTTTCAAAGCTTTAGTGACAGCACTGTGAGAGAAAGGGAAGCTCAGATATGGGCAGATCACATAACAACAGGAATTAATTTACCAGCATATATGTCTTAGGATGTTCCACTGCATCACAGGTGTGCAAGCTCAGGTTGATCAGACCCCTAACTATTAAATATGGGACATCCACTGCAGTAAATGCTGATCTCTTTAAGCCAGGAGACCTGGCTTTCATATCTGGTTGTCTTTTTGGCTTTGACCAGCAAAGGATCTTGGTGTCCTGTGTGCTATAGTGACTAACTCCAGTTGTCCTCAGTGGAGACATTCAGATCTCAGCAAGTCACCCTGAGTTCCCTTCTTAGTCAACAAATTGCTGCTCGAGGTGTGAGGTGGGTATGAGGGCTGGCTTTGCCTTATCCCAAAATAGGCATCAGAAAGAAGGAGTCAGCACCTTATCAATGGGACTGGGTAGCTGTTTGGAGATTTGAGTAACGATTATGAGTGGCATTTCAGCTAAAGTGCAGGTTTGTCACTGGCTTTAACTGATTGTCTTTGGGATTAAATGGGGTACAAAGGATCCAAGGTCCAAATTAAACCACTCAACTATCAGAAAGGAGGCCCAGGGTATTGTGCCTTCTGGCCACAGCCTGCCTTAAGGTCTGGTTAATCTGTTTGCAAAGCCCTACATCTTGGCTCTCCCCCCTGCATCTGAGTCACCAGCATTCCCTTTTGTTTGCATTTAGTGTAGATCTCGTTAATTGGCTCTTTTATTTCTCTAATTAAATGTAAATGAAGAGTGCATCATTAAACAGGGATACAGCAGCCTGCTCTGAACAAAGCGGGTTTCAGCTGGAGGCAAAAGCACAAGGAACAGGTTTTCCTCTGCTCCTTTTACTGCAGGTCTTTCCTTCCTCTGCTAGAGATGCTTTCAGTCCCAAAGGAGCTTCCCTGCTCTTTTCCTGCTGTAGGCCTCATCCTGTGGGTGTTCAAGGGATTTCCTCATGACAACGGGAATAGGTCTGGGCCAGAAGCAGTGAGCCAAACCTGGCTCTCTTCCCTTTGCTTTGCAAGCTAGTGTGTTCCCAAGCCCTTCTGCCTGAATCTTGCAGATTGCCCTGCTTGGATGCTTGAGACGCAAGCCACTTCTTCATGCCCCTCCTTGCAGCTGCCAGCCCTACATTACACCATGCAAGGTGTGATGGTCAAACAATGGGTGTCCCATTGTCTGGTTGTGCTTTGGCAACACCATCCTGCCCAGGATGAAGGAGGGTTCAGTGTTGCCTTGCTGGAGCCTGTCATTGATGCCTTGTGCTTGGCAGTGCAATGACGTGGCCGGATCTGTGGGCGATGGGAACAGATGGCATATGCTCCGCTGAAAGCAAAGCGCTCCCTTCGCTCCGGGTGCAGAGCGGTGTTTTCCTTCCTGCTGGTCTCAAAGCTGGCCCTGGTGCGCCACTCTTAGGACACCATAGGACATTAAAAGGGAGGTTTATGTCCTGTGAGTTGATCAGGGTGGTGTAGCTGGGGCTTGCAGGGGTGTAGATGAAGGTTTACCTGGGATGCTTTTATGGGACTCAGCGGATGCTCTGTATAAGCATCAATCTGGCTCCAAATGTACCTGGACATCTGGCTGCTTGGTCTGCGACTATCTGGCAGGTCACCATCTACTGGTGACCAGTCAGCAGCTGGGATTTGGAGATTGTTTAGAGATGGAACCCTCACTTTCTATCATTACAAGGGCTCCAAAGGATAAGTGCGGCACCCCAAAGCATGGAGAGGCAGGTGATGTATATGATAGTGCTGTATAGGCAGCTCATGCTGGGCAGTAGGTAGGTGAAAGACACAACGGTAAGGGTATTGTTCAGTGTGTGCATTGAGCCAGGGAGGTTTAAAGTGGTTGGGATACTAGGCCAAGGGATCAAAGCCAGGTCTGAGGCTGCATGTTCATCTTTGGGGTCACCCCATAAAGCATGGGGACAGCAGGAAGGGACTGAAGGTCTTAATGACCAGCTTAGGTCAATGTGGTTGTGGGGTCTCACTGAAAAAGGCAGCTCTGGCCATTCAAATGCCATATCTTAGCCTATGACGGAGGCTGCTATTAGGTTAAATGCAGCAAAATGAGTTTCAAACAGAATGAATTTGTCACATTGAATCTACACAGCAGGAGAAAAAAAACCCAGCCCCCTGAAATGCCATTGAACCTATTCACTGTCCCCTGTGGTTCTCAGCATCCTGAGAAAGCACAACCTCCTTTCTGCAAGCCTGGTCTTGTGTTACAGCCCATAAAGTTTCCTGGACCAGAGGGGGAGCTCAGGTCATGGAGAAGGGATTGGCTGCTTGGATTTCTTCCTCTCCAGGAGATGGGGTGAACAGGAGCATGAAGCTTGTCCTCCCCTTACCTTTCTTCTACCGCATCCTGGCCCGAAAGGGTCTTTGCTTTTGTGTTCTCCTGTGAACTGATGGAATAATTATCAGGAGGGACGATGAACCCAGGGAATATCTGTGATACGTGATTATAGGGAGAGTTATCCCTGCTTCCAACATGGAGGGTAACAGAGGGGAAGCAATCGACCTTTTCTGCTTGGCTGTGCCATGCTCGTCTAAACAGATCCTGCTCTTACTCAGGGGGACACAGGGGACTCCATTAGGACACATCAGAAACCTGGACAAGGGGTGATGGGTTCAGACTGAAACAGGAGAGGTTTAGATTGGATCTAAGGAAGAAATTCTTTCCTGTGAGGGTGCTGAGGCACTGGAATGGGTTGGCCAGAGAAGTGCTGAATGCTCCATCCCTGGCAGTGTTGAAGGCCAGGTTGGGCAGATCCTTGGGTGCCATGGTTTAGTGTGAGCTGTCCCTGCCCATGGCAGGGGGTTGGAACTGGATCATCTTAAATTCCTTTCCAACCCAAGCAGTTCTATGATTTGATGACATTTAACATAAACATTCCCGAAACCAGTTTTTTATTAAAACAAGTAAATTGCTTTCTAACCCAAAGGAAAATTTTCCATGGAAGCATCTATTTGATTTTGCCTTTATTTTTGAGTGAAAGGGGGAAATGGTAGAACTCAGTGTTCTGTGTGGGACATTCCCACCAGACCTATTTTGAGGGGGAGCAGGAAGACAAGAACTGGGAACGTGTGACTGCTGGAGGAGATTTTTAGTGGGCTTAGGGAAATAAAAAGGCAGGGAATTTTAGATGAGACTTTCCAAGTGCATGGAAATATCTCCCCAGGCCTCATTGGGAACTGATAAAAGGTTCAAAAGGGAATGAAAGTTCCTTGTGTGAATCATCGGATACTTGGGAAAGAAGAATTTATATCCTCAGATTCTGGGAGCCCTGGGTATGGCTCAATAAGAAACCCAGCTCATGGCATCCTCCAAGACAGTGGATGAGCAGATCCCTTCTCTGGTCCTCTTGTCCTTTGGAGGGCAAGCATTGGAGGACACTTCCACTAGCCCTGGATGGAAGTGGACATAGACTCATAGGATTACAGATTGATTTGGGTTGGAAAGGACCTTAAGGTCACCCAGTTCCAACCCCCTGCCATGGGCAGACACATGTTATTGTGAGGGAAAGGTAAGTTAGAAACCAAGGAAAGAGCAAAAGGCACCAAGAAAAAAAGGAGGAATTGCTTTTTCCGTGCTAAGCTCCATCTGGAAGTGCTCAAGAGGTGGAAATTTTTATTCAGGTGGGAAAACTGAGGCACAGAGAGGTTATGTTTCTTGCCCAAAAAGACATGGGGCATCCATGACTGGAAGCATAAGCACCATTTTCCTGTTGTGGGGTGGAATCCAGGCAGTGCTTGGCAGGGGATGGATGCCAGGTACCATCAATAATGGCCTTGGTGCGGCTGCGATTGCAGGGCCCTAGCTTGAGAGCTCAGCTCCCAGGTGCTGTGTCACAGAATGGTTTGGGTTGGAAAGGACCTTAGGACCATCCAGTTCCAACCCCCTGCCATGGACAGGGACACCTCACACTAGACCATGTCACCCAGGCTGGCCTTGAACACTGACAGGGATGAAGCATGCACTGCTGCTTTGGGCAATCTGTGCCAGTCCCTCAGCACCCTCACAGTAAGGAACTTCTTCCTTATCTCCAATCTAAACTTCCCCTGTTCCAGTTTGAACCCATCACCCCTTGTCCTATCCCTGCAGTCCCTGATGAAGAGTCCCTCTCCAGCATCCTTGTAGCCCCCTTCACACACTGGAAGCTGCTCTGAGGTCTCCATGCAGCTTCTCTTCTCCAGGCTCAACAGCCCCAGTGTTCTCAGCCTGGCTCCATACAGGAGATGCCCCAGCCCTTGATCATCCTCGTGGCCTCCTCTGGACTTGCTCCATCAGCTCCATGTCCTTTTGGTCTGAGCTGAAGTGGATTTTTCTGGGATTTGGTGTGTTTTGAAGGGCTTAGGGTTGTTATTTTGTTGTTTGGGCTTTTATTTATCCTTGACTGGATCCTAGCACAGAGATGCTGGAAAAGCATGTTCAGACTGAGATCCAGATTGCCTTGGAGTAACATTGGAGTGTCAATATTACAGGGCAGTGACTGCTGGAGCAAGGCTTCTCCTACATCACTGTGCAGTTGGCAGCTGGTGTGTTCCACATCAGAATCAGCTGCATTTTGGTGCTGGGTAGAATATGCTTTATAGTCCTCCTTTCAGAACAGCTGTGCCTGCTTTGTGAGCCATGGATAGATGCAGTTTTGAGAGCATCCCCCCCAAAAAAAACCCCCTGTCTTACAATAATATCATTTATTACTGTTATCTACAAACCTCTTGTTCATCTTTAAGGTCTTGGTAGCTCTTGTAGACACAGATCTTTAAGCCTCACCTATGGTATTGCTTCAGGTTAGGTGGAGAGTTGGGAAATGCTTTACAGCTTCCACTTGAAAAGCACAGTCCAGATGGGGCCTGGGGTACCCTGGGTATGGACTGTGGGTGTTTCAGGCTGTAGGAGTTGGAGGGCTTGATAGACAGAGGATGACTTGTTCTTCCCACTTGTCCCCAGACTGTGTGATGTTCCTGCAAGCTGATAAGAATAGCACTGATAACTGCTGAAAATGGGCTCCGCTGCTACAAGCGCCTGTCGTGACAGCTCCAGATCTGCTTTCGATGTTCTTCTCTCTTCCCCTTTTCCAAAATCAGCTCCCGCGGTCACCCAGCCAGGGTACGGATGCACAGATCTGATCTGATAGAACAAATCTATCTCCAGAGCAGCCTGAAATGTGCGGTAACACTGCCACAAGCCAGGTTTATCTACCAACACTCAAGGATTCTTCCCTGTGAGGGTGCTGAGGCACAGGGTCCCCAGAGAAGCTGTGGCTGCCCCATCCCTGGCAGTGTTCAAGGCCAGGTTGGATGGGGCTTGGAGCACCCTGCTCTAGTGGAAGGTGTCCCTGCCCATGGCAGGGGTTGGAACGGGATGAGCTTTAAGGTCCCTTCTATCCCAACCCAGTCTGGGGTTCTACGGTGGAGTGATTCAGAACCACCTTGGAATTGGCTAGCGCATCCCTAGGGCAGAAGCTACTCAACCCATCCCTAATCCTTACCCAATCCATCCCTACTAATCCGTTCTTCAAAACTAGTGAGGCTGCCACCGCATCCTTTCCAGGAGAACTATTCCCATTCCTTGTGGGTGTTTGGGATTACCAAAAAAGCATAGAAAATCCACTCATTCCACATTTGTCACTGTGCTGCCTCATTCCTATACTGCCAGCACTCCGAAAGCTCCCTTCTCCCTTTGAAATCTGATAAAACCAAGGATTTAGATTTGAAAGGATGTTGGTTTCTCCTGACTAGTCCATAGCTACGTGCTTCTACAGCAGCTCCATCCCTGCCCTGTTTTCTGCTTGCATCAAGGAGCCTAAAAATAGCAGACCCATGGCTTTGGCAACCCCGGTGCCCACAGTGGGGTCACCACATCTCAAGTGCACCTTGAAATGCAGCCTCCTTCATACTGAGTACATCTGAGAGGTGACATAGGAGGAGCTTCCCTTCTCTTCCATTAAATCATAGCTGGAGACTGTCACTGCTCTGCCAGACTTCCAAAGGAACAAAGGGGTTGTTTGCAAAATACATGTTGGGAAGAGGTTAAACCTGACATCTCAGCTACGGAGCCTTCCCAGGCAGGGTGAGTATATGGAACTGGGATGTGTTCTCCCTCTTCCCTGGCTGCTGGAGGAAGGAATTTCCCCTGAGTTATTGGGTTTTAACCTGTTTCTGCAGACATTTAGTGAACAATCTCTTATATAGGAGCAAGGTCCCTTGGGTCTCATCTTTTATGGCCATGATTTCATCATCAGGTGGGGAATGGGAAGACGTATCCTGTCCATTGGAAGGAGCCTCAGTGTTACAGCAGCAAAGGAGGAAGAGGGATTGTGCTGGCTTAGTATTTTCCCATGCTTTGAGGCGAGAGATTGCTAAAGACAAGTCAGGAATAACAAGAGCTGAAGTGCTCCAGCTGATGGCTTCTCTACCCTTCACCACCCTTGTGCTTGGGGTTCTGTCTCATTTTCAGGTTAGATATAAGGCAGAAGCTGTTCCCTGTGAGGGTGCTGAGGCGCTGGCACAGGGTGCCCAGAGAAGCTGCGGCTGCCCCATCCCTGGCAGTGCTCAAGGCCAGGTTGGACACAGGGGCTTGGAGCACCCTGCTCCAGTGGAAGGGGACCCTGCCTGTGGCAGTGGGTTGAAACTGGATGAGCTTTAAGGTCCTTTCCAACCCAAACCATTCTGTGTGTCTATGATGCTATCTGACCTCCAAATCAATGCAGCCTCCCCTTCCTGCTGCAATTCTCAACTCCATCTGAGTTTAGGCAAATGTTTGGGCAGGATGATAGTGACTTGGTCCATGGAGGATAAGGCAAAGGGAAAGCCAGGATGTTGGCAGTAGGTCGCCAATCTTTTCTACCCTGTTCTGGGGAAAGATCTCTGATTAAAGGAGAATCATTGCCTTTGAAGCCTTACTTGTCTGGCTTTTCTCAGTTGAAGGAGCTTTAATGGGAGTGAAGGCTCCGTGATCCTTATTTCTCCAGGAGGTTCATCACGCCATAGAGTGATGTTAGATAAGGTGACCATTTCTCATCTCCAGTGTAGCATTTGAATGGTCTAAATGGTGTTGACCTGAGGCTGCTGAGGGTCTTGCTATTGTGTGGGGTCCTTGAGGGGAGACAGCAGATGAACAGGAAGGGCAATGGGAGTCCTGGTGTCACTGTTCTGCCTCACCAACGGGTCTGTTGCCCCGGATTGGCTCTTTCTTTGCTTGAACCATTGGACCTGACCTCTAACACTTCACAGGCCACTAAAGCAGGTGAAGCATTTCTGCCTTTATCAAGTTGCATTTCCTAAAGGATGCGAATATCCAGTTGGTGTTAAGGGCAGATTGACTCCTCCTCATCCCACACATAGACTGATTCAATTGGAAATGGTACTTGGGGGGGGTCCTTTGGACTGCAGCCTGCCTGGGACATCTCACATGGGCCAGGTCAAACGCTTCCATACTCCTGAGCTCTGTGCCTGGAGCCTCAGCTCCTGAGTGATCTGCATTAATTTCCCTCCCCTGGATGCCAGCAAGGTTCCCCCTTGCAGATCCCTGTCTCCTTGGTAACCGAACCACATCAAATAGATAAAAACAGACTGAAACCTATCAGCCTGCAGAGCCCAGGCAGTGAGATGGGAAGGAGGGGGAAGGATGTGGGAAGCATTGGTCTGGCTAGTGAGATGTACCATGCAGACAGAGCTACTGCCTCCACAGCCACGTGTTTTGTCCCAGCTTCTGGCTTTGTGCTACGGTTCCCATATATGAGAGGTCTTGTAGCACATCCATCCCTTCCCAACACTATCTATTTTTGGGGAAAACTGTGGTGTCCCCATGCACTTTCTCTGACCCATCCATTCCTGATGAAGCCCACGCATGTGGGGAGAGGACAAACCTTGTCTCCAATTGCTTTATTATGGGGAGAAGTGGGCATGGTCCAGTGTTAAAGCCAGAGGATGTATTTGCTGCAAGCCGCATGGCTAAGGATGAAGGCATCTCTATTGGGGATATTGGTTGAGTGAGTTTTCTTACCCTGTCCCTTTGTCCTAGCTCTGGTTTTCTTTCTGCATCAGTGGGCTATTTACCTTTGCAAGCATGTCTGGAAGGGCGGCCTCATTTTGGCTTTAAGTCAGAATCAGTATTTCAACAGAGAAAAAATGTTACAGAGCAGTAAACAGGGATTTCCTCAGACAAAACAAATCACCCTGCTCCAAGCATCTTTTCCCTTTCCTGTTGTCCGTGCCCATAGCAGGGGGGTTGGAACTGGATGATCTTAAAGTCCTTTCCAACCCTTACTATTCTATGATTCTATTCACCCCAGGTCTCCTTTTATCCTCACCCACCTCTTGAATCTTAATCTCTTCTTTCTCTTCCCTCTCCTTCGAGCAGAGTCAGTTCCCTTTCAAGCAGATTCCAGTCCAACATTCACCTTAATGTCCTCTTCATACAGACATTTAACATCTGGAACATCTTTCCCAAGACAGCGGAGATAAACCTCCAAACATCTTGCACTGGATTGAGTGCGCAGTGGCCCCATCTTCAGATTTGGACAGGTTGGACAGAGGAAGGGGGAAGCTGATCAGAAGACTGCTTTGCTTTTAGTTTAGCCTGCATCCATCCATCCATCCATCCATCCATCCATTTACTTATGTATTAATCTATCTTTCTATCTATCTATCTTTCTATCTACTTATGTATTTATCTATCTATCTACTTACCTACCTGCCTGCCTACCTACCTACCTATCTACTAACCCTATATATTTCCTTTCCCTTGTAAAGATACATTTCCTTTCCCTTGTAAAGATAGGCATGACTTCAAGGGGTAAAAGATAACATTGGCAGAGGCAGTTAAGAGTGCCAGGAACCAAAGTCCTAACTCCTTCTGATACAGTTCCTTTAAAAACAGCACCAGTTGTACTTTTGGAAGGACATCCTTAGACAAGGATTTTCCCTCCAGTTCCTGGCAAAAAGTCAACATTTGCATTTAAATAGTGCTTTTGCTACCAAACAGAGCAAGAGCTGCACAGAGATAAAGATTCCTTTAAGAGAGAAAGAGGGGAGGATGGACTTAACCTCATTGAATGCCCAGCCCATCTCCCATGTGCTGTTAGCAGAGGAGAGGTTATTTATGCATTCAAGAGTGGGCCTGCTGGGATATAATGTAGTGCTCTCAGGAGCCTCTGATTGCTGGAGGTGGAATGAGAAGAATTCAAGCTTACAAGTGGAAAACAAGGCCAGTGTAAAATGAAATATTACCCCGTGGTGTAAATAAGTCATGGGCAGAAAAAGCCCTCCTGGGTCCCACATTGATCCATCTTACTCCATAGATGCGAAGGGAAGCAATCTGTTGAAGGGTTGTTTGATAAACCTCTTCCAAGGGTCTGAGGTGGTTCATGTGGGCCATGAATGGATCTGTGTGAAAGGTATCTGAAGGGGGCCTATAGGGATGCTGGGGAGGGACTCTTCATTAGGGACTGCAGTGACAGGACAAGGGGGAACGGGTTCAAACTGAAACAGGGGAGGTTTAGATTGGATCTAAGGAAGAAATTCTTTGCTGTGAGGGTGCTGAGGCACTGGAATGGGTTGGCCAGGGAGGTTGTGAGTACTCCATCAGTGCCTGGCAGTGTTCAAGGCCAGATTGGATGAAGCCGTGGGTGCCATGGTTTAGTGTGAGATGTCCCTGCTTATGGCAGGGGGGTTGGAACTAGATGATCTTAAGGTCCTTTCCAACCTGAACTATTCCATGATTCTATGAGGGATAACACACAATTGGGTTTCCTCTGATAATGAAACCTTTCTCATAGGTGACCAAGGGGGAAGAAAACACCATTTGGTGGAAAGAAAATCAGGTTTTACTCCTGTGCTTCCAAGCAGAGTGCACCCAATGATTTAACCTCTATGTAAAGAGGTACTCAACAAGGCTTTCATATGCCTGTCAGCATAATCAAGTGCATTCCCAAAGCAAAAACTGGTTTGTTGGGAAGTTTTTTGCTAGGTCTGCTGTCTGCAGTTTGTGTTTGAGGTTAGAGGCACTCATGTGGCTCCGTCCTGCATGGATGAGGGGTGGGAAGACCCTGAAAACACCATTTGAGCTCTGTTTGGGATCATAATGGAAAAGGCAGGATGAGACATGGCCTTACCATAGCCAGTTTGCTTCTTGAAAGGAAAGCTGCTGCCTAATGCTGTCACATCTCTTCTGATGCAAGTCCATACCTCAAAGATGGCCACACTAAGAGGTTAGACTAAGGTACTTGTACCTGGGAGGGTTTGGCCATGTACGAGAGAAAAAAATAAAGGAAGAAAAATGCTTTCACAATCAGTTGTATTTTTCTATATACAGATATTTATGTGCAAAAGCATCTTTGGAGGCTGTATAGCTGGTTAAGGCCATAGAAGGCTGAGAGAGCCAGTACTGATCCTGTGCATCTCCTTGTTACAGGGCTTGTTCACAGTTACTTCTGCTCACCCAGAGCCCCTGAGGCTACAGCTTTCCTGCCCCAGCAGATCCAGCACACGTTGGTACAGTCTCCATGGTGGCTAAAGGAAGGCTGTGGTTAAAATAGTCTTTGTAGAAGCATTGTCTTTGCAGGCTGTCTCCAGGTGTGCCAGAATCCATATACACACCCTAGTGTACAACTGAGCTAATACAACCTTGCTTGCAGCAGGGCTTTTTGACTGGTAGCTGAGCCCAGCATGCCAGGGTTGTGCATCAGGAATCTGTGGACAGATTCAGCTCTGAAGAGTCCATGGGTCCAGAAACCACCTCAGCAGATGTATGGGGAGAAGATCAATCTATGGAGATTAAAACATCAAGCCACCACCTCTGAGCAGAACACACCACTAAAAGCACAACACAAACGTTTGGCTTGTCCATCAATGTGCCCATCATGGGTCTAAATGATTCTTTTACCTATAGCTTTTTGTAGCAGAAAACATAATCCTATCTGGGTTTTTGTACTGCTCCTCATCTCTTTTAGTGTGTGTAAAGCTTTTGGTTATGCTGCAGTTGAAGTGCTAAATCAGAGTCTTTTATTCTAGGAGGGAGTCAATGGATGTGGTTTAATAGCATGTGCAGTTGTACAGATGCATGAGAGGTCTCGTTGGGGCACTGAGGTGACTTTTGGGATGCTTTATGGCAAAAATCCTCCCTCCAGCTTATGGCAGGAAAATCTATTACATCTGTGTGCTTGTTAACCATTGCCTTGTTTAACTCTTATCTCATGCATGCTTTCCAAAGTAGTTATCGTAGTCCCATCCAACCACAGCAGGGATCTTCTATGCAAAAGGACCTGGTGGCTGGTCCTGCTTGGGCTTTCCCTGAGGCACACTCGGAGTCTTCCAATAGTGTTTTTTGAGCTGGTTGAGGGTATTTTCCTACTTTGCTTTGCCAAACAGGTGGAGAGAAGCTGTACCTGCAGGTGTAATTTGTCAGGTAATGCTGCAATACGGCTGCAGTACGTTCCCCCATCCTGTCTGCCGTCTTTGGCATATTTAGCAGTCCGGAATTCACTGCCCACAAGGGACTGTCCTGGGTTCAGCAATAGCAATCAGTGTTTCTCCTCCTTAATATCTGGTGCAGCTGGGTTTTGACTCAACTTGGGAACAAAACTGATAGCAGGGATGGTTTTAGTTACTGCTCGAATGTTTTGTTCTGACCAAGGACTTTGTGAGCCTCATGCTCTGCCAGGGAGGAGGAGAGGCCGGGAGGAAGCAGGGACAGGACACCTGACCCAAACTGACCAAAGAGCTATTCCAAACCACAGCACGGCATGCCCAGGATGTAACTGGGAGTGAGTGGAAGGGCGAGTGCTCTGGCGGGGTTGGAGGAGATATTCGGTCGGTGCTCAGTTGGGGTTGGGGTGTTGTGAGTTTTTTGTCGGTGGTTGATGAGGTGTTGTATTCTTTTTCCCTTATTATTTCCTTTATCATTCTTATTCTTGGTGGTAGCAGCAGTGATTTGTGTTATACCTTAGTTACTGAACTGTTCTTATCTCAACCTGTGGGAGTTGCATTGTTTTGATTCTCTTTTCCATCCCTCTGGAAGCAGGGGAGGGCAAGAAAGGGGGGGGTTGAGTGAGTGAACGAGCTGCGTGGCTGGGTTTAAACCATGACAGGGACAAAAGGCATCAGACATCGTCTTGATTTCTCTGTCACTGCAAAGCTGGTCAACCGGTATGGAAATAGTTTCTTAGAAGTCAGAGCATAATTCTTGGGGCAAGAAAAGTTTCATGACTTCAGGAGGAAGAGAAGAGCCACTGTTGGGACACTTAAGGATGCTTGAAGACCATTGCAAAACCAAAGAAATGCAGTGGTTGAAAGGAAGGGGCACAGCTCTGGCTACTGGGATTCTTCATTCTCATAGGGAACACGAAAGAGCTGAAACAAGGCAAATGCCAAGCCGAGATTCCCCATTGCTTTTAAGGACAGGCCCCTAGGCATGATCCCAGGCGGCTGAGCTGTAACCCAGCTTGCAATCAATGTCTCCTTCCTGAAATGTCACTAACCTGCACTTAAGTGCACTAAGACTTCCCAGGCTAATTGAGATGCTGAGCCAGAGGCAGGAGACATTTGCTTCAAGAAGTGTTTTAATTGTCTGCTCCCTAGGCTGGGAACAGAATATTTTGCTCTTTGCATTATTCAAGGAGCCGCAAGAGCCCAACCTTTCCCCTTTAGGTTCGTGGCCCTCCTTTCTTGGGTTGCTGCTGTGTTCTTTATGTGGCCTCTGCTCATGCATTACCTGTGTGCAGCCTCGCGTGCCTGCTCAGCCAGGGCTCAGGAAACCTCAAACATCCCATCTGCTTAGATGCAGGGTTTTGATTCAAGCTATTACCTTGAAATAGGGGCCAGGCGGGAGGCATGGGGATGAAACCAGACCCCTGTGCTTCTTAGCCTTGAGTTATCTCTTTTATTGGACATACATCAAAAGGACATGGAGCTGTTGGAACAAGTCCAGAGGAGGCCACGAGGATGCTTAGGGGGCTGGAGCACCTCCCATACAAAGACAGGCTGAGAGAGTTGGGACTGTTTAACCTGGGGAAGAGAAGCTGCATAGAGACCTCATAGGAGCCTTCCAGTATCTGAAGGGGGCCTGTAGGGATGCTGGGGAGGGGCTCTTCATTAGGGACTGTAGTGACAGGACAAGGGTAACAGGTTCAAACTGAAACAGGGGAGGTTTAGATTGGATCTAAGGAAGAAGTTCTGTTGGGGTGGTGAGGCACTGGAATGGGTTGGCCAGGGAGGTTGTGAGTGCTCCATCAGTGCCTGTCAGTGTTCAAGGCCACGTTGGATGGAGCCTTGGGTGCCATGGTTTAGTGTGAGGTGTCCCTGCTTATGGCAGGGGGGTTGGAACTGGATGCTCTTAAGGTCCTTTCCAACCCTACCTATTCTATGATTCTGTAAGAGGACTCCTTCCTATGGACAGGAGACACTTTCAGTTAAAACCTTCCGTGTGCCATTTGCTGTAACCAGAAGGTAACAGTCTGGCAGAGAGTAAAGGAAGACCCGAACTGTCTGTGGCTTTCCCTATTCTTCCAGAAATGCTGCTTTGAAGCCACTCCATAAACTCCTATGAGACCAGGTAGAAATCATGGTACTAGTCACAAAGCACTGGATAATGCCAGGCATTCTCAGAAGAAGGTAAAACGAGCATTAAGGAGCAACCAGATCTTCCAGGTCCTGTTGAACAATGGCCTTGGGTGCTCACCACCATTTCTGTGTGCTGGTCCTGGAGGCCATTTGAAGGAGCAGGGTGATCCATCTCCCTGTGAGAACCTGCCTGTCCTCCTTATGATGGTGTCAGGATCCCAAAAGGGTCCAACATGGACTTAGCTATGCCATCATCAGTGGACCAAAATCAAGCAGAAGATAAACCTGCCATACCTGCCTATCCTGGTTTTGGCTGGGGTGGAGTTAATTTGCTTCCCTCATATCTGGTTCAGTGCAGTGTTTTGGATTTAGTATGGGAATGATGTTGATGAGCCACTGTGGTTGTTAAGTAGTGCTTACCCTCAGTCAAGGACATTTTGGTCTCCTATGCTCTGCCAGTGAGGAGGGGCACAAGAAGCCAGAAGAGAGCACAGCTAGGGCAGCTGACCTGAACTAGCTAGAGGGGTATTCCATACCATAGAATGTCATCCTTAGTACATTAACTGGAGGGGAGCTGGCTGAGAGGCACCAGATCACTGCTCAGGGATGAGCTGGGCACTGTTCAGTGGGTGGTGAGTGTCGAGTCTCACTTGTCCTTCTTGGGTTTTATTCCTCTATCCCTTTTTCCTTTTAATCTTTATGTTGTTGTTGTTTTAATTATCATCATCATCATCGTATTTTACTTTGTTTCAGTAATTAAATTGTCCTTATCTCAACCCATGGGGTTTGCTGCCTTATGATTTTCCTTCCCATCCCATTGCAGAGGGTGGGAGTTAGTGAGCAGGTGGCTGCTTGGTACTTAGTCACTGAATGGGGTTAAACCACGACACTGCCTTACCTGCCTTATGGGTTTATGTTGACAGGTACCATACCATGTGGGTTTGGTTATGGTCCCTTACTGGGTGAAGCTTGGGACTGAGGGATTTGATGGGGTTTGGGCTGCACCAGGCTTAGTAAAACTTACACAGGACTGTTTGCATCTGGGATCTATGTCTGTAGATCATATAGAGCAAAACTTGTCTTTCCTCTCACAGTTTCAGCACCCTGTCATCATATTCTCCATCATGATCAAAGATTGATCAGAGACCCTCACTAGCTTAGGAAGCAAAGACAGAGGGAAGATGACTCCTCTGAGATCATGCACCAGGCTTCTGGCAAGCCTGAATAGAAGTCCTGAGTCCTGTGATGCTGTTGGTGCCTGTCCCTTCAAACAGAACAGATCCTTGCAGACCTGGCTTCAGTCTTCTCTACAGGGAATACCTGATCGTGTCCTGAAAGGAGATTGCCAAATGGAGAATCAGATGTGGCTGTGAGTTAGCAGGCAAAACACCTACATAGAGCAAGTTCACCACCTGCCTGCAGCAGGCAGCCTTGTTCCTTCTCACTTTATGCTTGTGTTTCCTGCTCATTTCAGGATCAAGAATAGGTTTCTGCTTGTGGTTCCTGCTCATTTTAACCACTTACAGTTCCCTGCCATCTCTCATTTCCCTATGCTACAAGAGAAAGAGTCCTCTCCCCAAATGATAACCTCAATGTCTAACGAGGTCATTTGCTCACCTACAATCAACAGAGACAAATGGGTCTTTCTGGGGTGAAATTCATCTCACTCTGAAGCAAGATGGTGAAATACATAGCCTCTACATGCTAAAGGTTCTTGTTTTCCTCCTTTAATTATAAAGCGCTGTGATAAGCACATCTGTACCATAGACTTCTACAACTGAGATGTTGCTCACTCTGTAGGTGCTTGGGAAGGTTGTATGCAACCTCGCAGTGAGCTGAGGATACAGATCAAGCTGCTTTGCTCTTACTTCCCTTCAAGCCTTGCTCTGCAGGGAGAAGTGGCTCTCTTGAGCGTAGGAAATTGTATTTTATGTGGAATTGATTTGGAGTTCCTAAGAGCTCTGTTCACCCATCAATGCCCAAATGGTCCCCTCCTCCAGGCCACGGAGATGGAAGCAGGAGTTATTCCTGTTATTAATGATTTTTAAACCCAGTCTTTCTAATAAGATGAGCTCAGTCTTTTTTTGCTTCCATTTCTTGGGTGCAGCTTCACCAATTTCTCTCTCTCATTCCCACACATTCCCACATTCCCTTTTGAGAAGGGAGAGGCTGAGTGTGAGGAACAACAAGGGAGGAGACAGCCCTGAATTAACGCACCCGGACAGGCTCTTTCGGGGTGCTTGAAGCCCATTCTTCCCATCTTTCCTCATAATCCAGCTTCACCATCATCATTTGTATAGGCTCCCATCAGGAGACTGCCATTATGAAACACACAGACACACTGTTAGGTCTCACACCTCATGCCAGCAGCCACACCAACAGCCAAATTTGGACCCTTCATTTTTGATGTCTAAATCTGGACCACTCGAATACCCCCCACGATAAGTTTTTTGCTGTTGTGGTGGCAATAAATGGACCAGTGCTCACCTTCAGACTGCTTCAGCCCAGGAACACCTTATGGGAAGCACGAGGATACACATAGATACACAGATACTTCCTGCTTACTAAAATGCAGTACTCAGGACAAAGTGGGCTTGAACAGCAAGTTTCAGATTAGGCATGGATATGAGCTAGATTCGGGAATGCAGGGCTGAGATGTTGGCTTTGATGACCACTTCCACAGCTGGGAAGTGCTGGTGTTAACCCTCGTGTTTGGGTACTAACTAAAACCATCTGAGAGGTGTGGTGTTGTCTGTAAAATCCATGGGTTGTGCCAGAGCTACTCTTGGCCTTACTAAACAGCTTGGCCAGTAGATGTTGCTCTTAGCTCATACTGATGTGCTCAAAAGAGAGATATCCAACATGAGGCATTTGGGAGCTCTCTGAAGCCATGCAGTGCAGATTGTCCTTCACCCAACTTTCTGCTTTTGACCATCATGGATTATCCCAGTGGGCCACAGAGGAAAATAAAATGCAGCAGTGATTTGTAATCAATAGATACAATTATTATCTGTGGTTTGCTTTATACAGACTGAGAACTGGTGGACAAGTGGTCGGTATTTCTAGGGAAGGTGTTGGATTGTATTTAGAAATCCAACATGGGCGTTTGTAGAGAGGGAAATGAGGGGATTAAACCATGTTAAGAGAGGTTGGAGTCAAACAGGTATTGGTCTGGGGGTTGCAAGGGTTTTAGCTCCCCTTTGGGGTTGCCCACCATGATCCAGTATGTCAAAAGAGGTGATCCTGCCCTTCTACTCTGCTCTAGTGAGACCCCACCTGGAGCATTGGGTGCAGTTCTGGTGTCCTCAACATAAGGACATGGAGCTGTTGGAACAAGTGCAGAGGAGGCCACGGAGATGAGCAGGGACTGGAGTGCTCATCTCCTGTATGGAGCCAGGATGAGAGAGTTGGGGCTGTTCAGCCTGGGGAAGAGAAGGCTGCGTGGAAACCTCAGAGCAGCTTCCAGTATCTGAAAGGGGCCTATAAGGATCCTGGGGAGGGACTCTTCATTAGGGACTGCAGTGACAGGACAAGGGGGAACGGGTTCAAACTGAAATAGGAGA
Source organism: Agapornis roseicollis (assembly GCA_002631895.1). Taxonomy (NCBI): domain Eukaryota; kingdom Metazoa; phylum Chordata; class Aves; order Psittaciformes; family Psittacidae; genus Agapornis; species Agapornis roseicollis. The sequence goes on along the minus strand of NDXB01011356.1, from coordinate 3,398 downwards.
GGTTTAGATTGGATCTAAGGAAGAAATTCTTTGCTGTGAGGGTGCTGAGGCACTGGAATGGGTTGGCCAGGGAGGTTGTGGGTGCTCCATCAGAGCCTGTCAGTGTTGAAGGCCAGGTTGGATGAAGCCTTGGGTGCCATGGTTTAGTGTGAGGTGTCCCTGCTTATGGCAAGGGGGTTGGAACTGGATGCTCTTAAGGTCCTTTCCAACCCAAACTATTCTGTGATTCTGTCCTTTTGTGCCATGTGGAACCAGTGTTATGTGTATCTGATGGGTAGGAGATACTGAGAGAGGAATGGAGAGCAGGGCTGAGCTCCTGGTGTTGTTTTCATGTGCTTATCCAAATGGGATTTAGCTATATTTCAGGTTTCATGGAGTGTTATTGGCTCTCCATCCTGAATAGATAACTCAACCCCTCCTGATTCCTCTAAGCAGCAACAGTGACAAAGGTAAAAGTGATGCAGAGAAATCTTCCTCTGTCAGTCTCCATCCTTTATTCTTGTATGGATTCTTTTCCATTCAAGTTGGGGGAATTTGCTGGGAGGGGAGTAACATCCTGAGTCTGTTCAGAATCCACACGTTTGTGCACAAAATCTTACAGCTCAGGGATGGTTTTCTGTGGTTTCCCATAGAAAATACGGCCAATGCACATGATGATTAACATTTAAGTATGGTCAATAATTCATAAAGTAGCTTGAATCTCTGGGTATCTATTAATACATCCTCTTTTCTCCTCTTCCCTCTCCACACACATTCACGTCTCTCACTGTAGTACCAATCACAGCAGTATTTAGGTACTACCTATTGTAAGCTTTTAGGATCAAGGACTGCCTGTGACTGTTTTGCCCATAGGGTGCCAATCCCAGGACAGCTCTCATCTTAGTCAAGACCTCTTAACACTGCTGGAATATAAATTACAAGTATGAATAACAGAAAAAAGTCATTTATAAATGCCTGGGGAAATGCGGAGCTTTCACAGCATCTCCTTATCATCTGTGCTGATTTCATCTCTCAATATTGTGCCTTTCTTTACTAAGCTGGACCTCAGACTAAGGGAAATTCATGTCAGATTCATCTGGAGGAAGAATGGGTTTAAGCAGGACAGACCTTGAGCTTTGTTGGCTGAAGATTCTGGGTAGCAGGGGCTGCTCAGCAGGTTAAAGAGTCCTCATGGAGATGCTTCAGATGTTCCTAAGAGAAAAGGCTTTCTTTATAGCTGTCAGAACAGGAGAAATCAGAGGGAGAACTCACTTGTAGCAAGGTAACATGGCCACACACACTCTTCTGCACCAAGCTGCTATGAAGAAGAGCTCAAGTCCTATCTAGTGTTCAGGATGAAAACATAGGATGAGGCCACAAGTCTGTTGTTTGCAGGACCAGATGGAGTTATATTTCCATGTGCCACTCTGGTCCCATTTTCAAGGGACCTAATGCATGAGTAACCCCCTCTCACCACTGACAGAAGAGGTGATGACTTTGGAAACAGTTGTTTATGACTCAGGTTAAGAATTGCTTTAATCATTATATCCCAGTGTCTCTTAGGGATCTGTGAGGGAATTGCTGTGCCTGCAGTCTGGTTTATAGTGCCCCAACTTCAGATTGTCAGCAGCAACTCAATACACAAACCACATCTTAGCATCAATGTCAAGAGATCAATATTAACCTCTTAATCGTAGTGTTGATCAAGGTTGATGACATTGATTTCTTGCCTTTGATGCTAGGGCATATGGATGCAGAACTGCTGCTGGCTCCTTAAACTACCATGAATCAACCTAGTGGCAGCTTTTAATTTGGGTGCTTCCACTGGTTTGAAGGTATCTCTGCCTTCTTGGCCTGTAAGTGATGGTCCCAGTTGCCTGTGGGATACACTCATGAAACTGCTGGCACTGATTGCAGATGTTTGCTGTGTAATAAATCCCCTTCATTCACCTGCAGCCAGGACTCCCAAGGTGGATCTGCTCATTCCTCCAATTTCTTTTTCCTACCTTAAACACTGGCAGATTCAAAAAGATCTCCCTTATATCTACCCTGAACTTCCCCTGTTTCAGTTTAAACCCGTTACCCCTTGTCACATTGCTACCATGGTCCAATCGAATACCCCAAGTCCCTGAAAGAAGAGGATGATGCTGAATCTCGCTGCCTATTTCCTAGCTGTGTTTTGCTCCATCAGGAGCATAAGGTCTGCAAGAGGAGGGTAGAGGCAGACAGATTTGTTCCTCATCTTCAGGACCCACCCTGGTTCAGTAACCCATTCACCTTACTGTGGCTACTCTACATGCAGGCATAGCTCTACATTATTTCCTCCTAGCATGGTCAAGGCTGGGCCTGGGACTTACCATGCTCAAACTGGTCCTGGGCATTAATCCATACTGTCATTCCTGATCCCAGTGGGAGTGGGCAACCCAATGAGGAAGCTCAGGTGCTCATCTTTACAGCGCAGTTCCTGGTCCCCAGCATTCTATTTCAAACAGCATCTCTCCCAAGGGCTATTTTAATTGCCCAGCACACTGTTGGGCATCTTTCCTTATCAAACTGACCTCTGGAGCTCCTTGGGGATGCAGTCCTGATTGACCCCCACCTTTGCCTTTGCAGATCTACATGCATGCATGTCTATGCTCGTACGTCTCAAAGCACAGAGGTCTGCAATGACTTGAAGATGCAAACAGTGTGTGAACTCAGCTCTGCTGTGATTCATACATTTATTTATCCAGCATTTAACTCCTCCAGGCTTTTTCACTCACCTTGCCCAAATGATGCATGACCCAGCCATTTCTGTCCCCCTCCTGATGAGGAGTCTTAATAAAGGCCAGAGGCAGAAGCTATACGCAGAGACAAGCTTAAAGCCTGCTCCCTTCTGCAGTGAAAACCCGGGTACCGGTGTGGCAAAGGATGAGCGAGGCAGGCAGGATTAGCATCTTCCCACTGCAGGATGAGTGTAACCGACAGCTCTGCAAAGGAGAGGACACTGAAGGAAGAAATGCCTGCTGACAGCTAGCTCGTTCGCCAGCCTTCCTCAGAGGTGCACACACATCGAGTGCTTTCATGTGGTTCTTCAGCCGCCTCCGTTCCCCTTCCAGGCAAAAACCCCTTCTTGCTGACATCTGTGTGTGAAGAGGGCTTGGCTGCACCTATCAAAGCATCATTAAATATTTGGTTTAATAAGTGCCAAGGCAGCCGCCTCAGCATTGCACCGGAGCTCGCGTTCCTGGCTCTGTCTTGGGAGCAGTTACTGGAGCCAGGAGCGCTGTCAGCCACAAATAGTGTCTGCAGAGCAGGGTCTCCTTAGCAAAGCCTCTCTGAGCAGGGGCTCCTGGGTTGTCCTCCTGGATTTAGTTTATGTCATAGAATCATAGAATAGTTTGGGTTGGAAAGGGCCTTAAGAGCATCCAGTTCCAATC
>NDXB01011355.1:0-27216 GCA_002631895.1 Agapornis roseicollis | reverse complement strand
GATCTTATCCCCCCCCCCCCCCCCCCCCAGTACTTACTGCTGTAAATATAAGTTTACAATAAGTTCAGGTTACCCAGTCTATCCTTATGTTTCTTCTCTGAGATTTAGCCTTCTCTCAGACTGCCTGCTCTTCTGCAAGACAATGCCAAGAACTGTTTGTATCTTTATGTTATGCTGCCTGGAAGCGCAGTTTATACTACACTGTGCGCAGGCTAAATATAACTGAGTATACTTACACAGTTATCAAATATATTTATAAATACAAAAATGTATGCTTGCAGGTATCAAGCGTAACTGATACCTACTGGTTACCATAAGCCAATGAGATAGCTACTGAGACCTTGGCTCTAGACTGGGAAGGTTTCTGTGGCTCATGTGGGAGTGGTGCTAGCAGCTCACTGCACCTCTACTGTACATAAGTTAATAGCATTTAATTTTCACCCTTAAGGAATATAAATGCAGCTGGCAACTTTCCTTTCAGTGGCTCAGATATTTCACATATTTTAAGTGTTAATTAGTAAATGTCAGTTGTAAATTACTCCTATGTTTTAAATACCACACCATTAGCCATTAACAAGAATGACAACCTTTAATACCTGAATGTACTTCAGTAAAATTATAACTTATGCCTCAGGATTTAATCCACTGTTTTATTACTTAAGACACTCTCAGCTTTCTATGCAGGTCCAGAGGACCCTTTTTTTTCAATTTGTATGTTACAGAAATGAGAATGCATCCTATGATGCTTAAGTGTGAAAGCATGTTTATGTAATTCAGATGAAACTGGAGAGATACCTGTTTAAGAACTGAACGTAAGTTAATTATTTAATTGATGTATTACAAGGGGTTTAACTTAGTATGATCTAGACTGGGTAATAGTACTTGAAACTCAAACAGTAAGCAAGAAAATACTCCCTGAATATATGATGAGTGTGCAGTAATGGTTGCATTGTCTTTTCTACTTCTGAAATATGCATTCATCTCAGTCTTTCTTGTAGTTCCCCAAAGCTGCTGATAGAGTATCTAAGATCAATAGACAGGAGAGGTGAGAACTCAGTGTCATAGTGGGAAGAATAAGGGGATCAATTTCTTGCCACTTTCACCTTTGCTGAGAAAACTTACAGAGAAAACTGGGAGAAAATGTGGGGTCTTTTTGGCATTATTTATTTATTTATTTATTTATTTATTCTGAGAACTCACTATTGTTTTGTCTTGGTCTTTGATGTATTTTTAGCCTTAGTTTACCTTTGACTTTTACTTTGGTACTGCTGGTAGCCAAACATATACTGTTTTGAGACAATGAGAAACAGTAAGAGAGCTATGTGAAAGTACTACTTAGCCAAACCTGTGACTAAAGGCTGCTGTTCTCTAACTCTGGCTGGTTTTACTCCTCTGCTAGCTAATCATGTAAGCCTGATTTAGAAAACAGCAGGTTAAACACACTATATAGGAAGATTGTAAATTCTATTGGAAGCCCTCTTCAGTGTCAAAAAGTGGAATTAGAATTTATCATACATGTAATGTGAGTACCAGTGTTCAATAGTCATACTATGCTGTTGATAGCTTGAACATTACCACTAAGGCTGATTACCAATGTCCCTTAGTAAACTGCACCTATTTCCACATGCCTGTCAGCATGCAGATAATGGTCTTTGCTGTCCATTGATTCCAGTCCTGTTATTTTAAACTTAGTCAATATCTGGAACTGGGGACAATTACAGGCATAGAAACAACAGCATAAAATTAGTTTTCTTTTAGAAAATTAATGGTTTACAACTATTTCTGGTGCAAGCCAAGGACTAAATAACTACCACAGTAGCAAATAAATCATTATATATGCAAGAGTACAGTACAGGATAGCGCAGTTATCAGCTCTTCAGCCCCAGTGTTAAAACAGTGGAGTAGTGTACTTAACTGTGCATTTCTGATGTCTTATACATGCTTTAAAGATAGTTTCATCTATGTTACTATATACATGCAGCTTCATTAGGTTGTTACACAGCTGTTTGTCAATCTGTGGGCATTTCTCCTGAGCCTTCTAAACCTCTGCCAGTATGTACAGCCAGAAGCATCTGCTGTGTCTCTGACAAGTCATTGCTACAGACAGGCTTAGTCTTAGGTTATCGAGACACTATTTCACACAATAAGGTTTAAATTAATATATATATATGTGGATGCATACCTATAAATATATATACATAAGTACATATTCCTTTTTCCAATATCTAATTAAACAGTGTTACTGATAGGGTAAATACAGGGCAAGGCTGATGATGGAGCTGTAATCATTTTCTTCATCAGTGCTGATGGGACTCTGAAACTTCACTCTTTCCCTTTTAATGATTTTTTGGTTTGTTTTGTTTTTTGCCCCAAGTCCAATATTTGCTTTCTACAGCAATAACCAAGTCTACCCTAATATAAATTCCACAATTAAAAAAAAAATCCTCTGTCATCTGGATAATTTGTAAACTTTCTTATTTGTTCAAAATAAGTATACATATATATATAAATGTGTATACATATACATATAAATATAAAGTATACATATACATATAAATGTGCAACTGCTCTCCCACAGTCAGCTCAAGCTACTGCTTAAACTAAAAGTCAGCTGGATCAAAATTTACGAAAGGATTATTTACATTTTGAGATAATGAGTCTAAGATAATTCAGATTAAATTAATTTTCAATGGTGTGCATACTGAAATATTTATTTCTAATAAAGGAATGTGAAAATGTGTCAGACACTATTGGCAACTCTTCTGTCAGGTTACATGCATCAACAGAGGAAATAAAGAGTCACCTCTGAAACAGAAAGGATATAGAAAAGGATTTACTTGTAACTATTTAGAGAAAAAACAACAACAAAAAACCCCCAAACAACAACAAAAAAAACCCCCAAAAAACCAAACAAAAAAAAAAAAACAACCAAAAAACTAAACAGAAGACAAGTGTCCACTTTAGAACTTCAGTTCTATTTTCAGTTCTAGAATTCTAGTTCTAGAATTTCAGTTCTATTTAGAAGTTCAGTTCTATTTTCTTTGTCTTCTTTTTCTGTTCTGCATCTCATTTAAGTCTTCTAAAATAATGAGGTAGAGAGATCAGCAGTTACTATGAGGCCTTTTACACTTAAATATTAGCTATCTGTGTCTGCCTTTCAACAGATGTCAAGTCAGCTGGAATGAAACAGATGTATGCTGATGACCCCGTAGCTCTAAAATGTAAACTTTGTTTGTGTAACACTTCCCTCCTTTTTCTTATTTACTTTTGTCACTTTCATTTTCTTCACCTAGCCCTTCTAATTATTTTTAATTTTCTCTGGAAAAACTCCTAACAGCAGTGTCAGTGCAAGATGGCTAAAGGCTGCTTTCATAGTTACAGCTTCACACTCAGCTGAACTATCATGAATCAGACTGAGGAAGCATAATATGATTTGGGAAAATTGAGTGTCATCTTTAAATATTATCTCTTATTGACAGGTGACATAAAGACAGTCACCAGATTAAGGGGCTCAATAATTTTGTCCAGTCCAGCAGGCTGCTATGCTGTCTTTAAAAAAGAAACCCATAATGCAGTACTCAGTCATAATTCAAACAGTGACGGTTAAAGAAATTATATAAAGTGAATGCAAAAAGATTCTGCTGTGAAAAAAACTCTCTGGGGAATCGAAGTCTGAGACAAAGCATTTCTTTTAAAGTTTTAGTTTAAAGAGAGGCAGAGACATGTCAATATCCCTTAGAAAGATGAGGTAAATGTAAGATAGTGTAACAAAAATATAACTATTATTGGTTCTCTGCTTCTGTAAGATCATAGATAACGATGTAGTTATTTATAAATTATTAGTGCCTTGAAGGCCTCACTCTAATACTGTATATTAGACTATGTGAGAAGGGAAGTAGGAGTGGGTAGGGAAGCAAGGCTCTATGGAAATACAGAACCACTTGTCATAAGTCAGATATTCAGGAAGATCTTTATGTTCCACTTTTCACAGACTTGCCAAGTACTCTAGTCTTTCCCCTTGCATAAAAATTATGCAAGATAATCCCGCTTCCTTTGAAACCCTCCCATAATTTTTTGAAGAGGTGCTTACACTCTAGAACACAGTACATTTTCCTCTTTCTTCTTTGCACAGTAGTGCAATAGAATAAAAATATATAATAATGTCAGGCTTTTGTGAAAGAAAAGATATATTCATCTTGTTTTAATTTGTCCTGTTATTTGTTGTGTGCTTTGCAAAGGAAAATCCTAATAAATAAAGAAAAAATGTACCCATTTACATACACTAGTCTGTAGAGTCATAAGACTAATGAAGGGCACTGGTATTTTAATTGTTGCTAAATAGTGCTTACAGTGCTTTGTCAGTGAAGAGGTGCACAAGAAGCCAGAAGGAAGCAGAGACAGTACACCTGACCCGAACTAGCCAAAGGGGTATTTCATACCATAGCACATCATGCTTTGTATGTAAACTGGGGGGGGAGTTACCCATAAAGGGCCAATTGCTGCTTGTGGACAGGCTGGGCATTCCTCAGGAGGTGGTGAGCAATTGTATGGTTCATCACTTGTGTTATTTGATTTTTATTCTCCCTCTCTTTTTGTTATCTCCCTTTTTACTACTACTGTGATTATTACTATTTACTGTATTTCAGTTTTTAAATTGTTCTTATCTCAACCCACAGGTTTTACCATTTTCTGATTCTCCTCCCTGCCCCACTTGCAGTGCAGGGGGAGACAGGGCAAATGAGCAGCTGTGTCGTATGTAATTGCCAGCTGAGGTTAAACCATGACATTGGCAGAGAAGTATTTTTGCACACTGTTACTCCACGGCTGTTGGCTATACATCACCTTTGATTCCTTAGTTCCAAGGCATGCAGCAGCAGTCACAGGTTAACTGAACTCATACTGATCTCTGGACTACAGAGAGCAGAGTGCAGGTTGAATATTTAACATAATTGTGCTTACTACAATCTCACTACAATAATGCAAAAAAAGCTTTGGATTTGCACATCAAACAGAGCACATACTAAGTACCTACAATAATGATATAAAGAAACTTAATTTGAAAAATAAAAATATCTCTTGGTAAAGGCAAAGATGAACCAAAATAATGTTTGCTTTCCTGTTACTGACTTTCCACACTTAATTTTTCTGGTTGGGCTCCTTGCCAATACTACTGTGCCCCTTCTGACTTGATACAGTTTCTTTTTAGAAAAAATACACAAGGAAACTCAAAGTTTACCCTCATTTGAGAATCTTACTATGCTTAACTTTATTACAATCACTACAAGCTTTTAAATATTTACATTAAAAAAAGAGTCCCACATTTACAATTCTTACTGTACAAACATATGCAATTTTTCTGTTTTAAGAAATAGCTATATATGATACTGGTACAAATTATCTATGATTTGCAAAATTATAGCATTATTCTTAAAAATCATATAGTTGAAATATTAGGCAATACTTCAGAGAACTCACTAGAGTATGCTGACTGTGTTAAACCTCAGTTCTTCTGTTTCAGATGATAGTATTTAAGCATTTTCCATTTTGAGAGGTGTCATGGTTTAAGACCAGCTGGTAACTCAAAACTACACAGTCACTTTGCTCACTCTACTTTTTTTCCCCACCTCCTCCACACCCCACCAGTTTATAGAATGATAAAATAGTATCATAGAATAGTTAGGGTTGGAAAGGACATTAAGATCATCTAGTTCCAACACCCCTGCCATAACCAGGGACACCTCACACTAAACCATGACACACAAGGATTCGTCCAACCTGGCCTTGAATACCGCCAGGGATGGAGCACTCTCAGTTTCCTTGGGCAACCCATTCCAGCATCTCACCACCCTCACAAGAAAGAATTTCTTCCTTAGATCCAATCTAAATCTCTCCTGTTTAACTTTGAACCTGTTACCCCTTTTCCTGTCACTACACTCCCTAATGAAGAGTCCCTCCCCAGCATCCCTATAGGCCCCATTCAGATACTGGAAGGCTGCTAGGAGGTTTCCACACAGCCTTCTCTTTCCCAGGCTAAACAGCTCCAACTTTCTCAGCCTGTCTTCGTATGGGAGATGCCCTAGTCCCCTGATCATCCTCGTGGCCCTCCTCTGCACTTGTTCCAACAGCTCCATGGCCTTTTTATGCTGAGGTCACCAGAACTGCACACAATACTCCAGGTGAGGTCTCACGAGAGCAGAGTAGAGGGGCAGGATCATCTCCTTTGACCTGCTGGTCATGCTCCTTTTGATGCAGCCCAGCATACGGTTGGCTTTCTGGGCTTCAAGCACACACTGAAGCCGACTCATGTTCATTTTCTCATCGACCACCACCCCCAAGTCCTTCTGCGCAGGGCTGCTCTCAATCTCCTCTTTGCCCAACCTGTAGCTGTGCCTGGGATTGCTCCCACTCAGCTGTAGGACCTTGCACTTGGCATGGTTAAACTTCATGAGCTTGGTATTAGCCCACCTCAAAAGCATGTCAGGGTCCCTCTGGATGGCATTCCCTTCCTCCAGCGTATCCATCGGACCACACAGCTTGGTGTCACGGCAAACTTGCTGAGGGCGCACTCAATCCCACTGTCCATATCAGTGACAAAGATGTTAAACAAGACCAGTCCCAACACCGATCCCTCAGGAACACCACTTGTCACTGGCCTCCAGCTGGACACTGAGCCATTGACCACAACTCTTTGCATGCGGCCATCCTGCAAGTTCTTTATCCACCGAGTGGTCCACCTATCAAATTGGTGTCTCTCCAATTTAGAGACAAAGGTGTTGTGTGGGGCAGTGTCGAGCGCTTTGCACAAGTCCAGGTAGATGGCATCAAGTCTCTACCCCTGTCCATCAGTTCTGTAGCCCCATCATAGAAGGCCACCAAATTGTTCAGGCAGGATTTCCCCTTATTGAAGCCATGCTGGCTGTCACCAAGCACCTCATTGTTTTTTATATCCCTCAGCATACCTTCCAGGAGAATCTGTTCCAAGATTTTGCCAGGCACAGAGATGAGACTGACTGGTCTGTAATTCCCTGGGTCATCCATTTTCCCCTTCTTGAAAATGGGGGTTATATTTCCCTTTTTCCAGTTGTTGGGAACTTCATCTGACTGCAACAATTTTTCAAATATGATAGCCATTGGCTTAGCAACTTCATCAGCCAGCTCCTTCAGGACTCGCAGATGGATTTCATATATTCCCATGGACTTGTGCATGTTCAGGTTCTTAAGATGGTCTCAAGCCAGATCTTCTTCTACAGTGTGCCCAAGGTCTTCATTCTCACAGTCCCTGTGTCTGCCTTCCAAGACTTGCGTGGTGCTGTTAGAGCTTTTGCCAATGAAGCCCGAGGCAAAGAAGTCATTCAGAACCTCAGCCTTCTCCAAATCCTGGGTAGCCAGTTCACCTGATAGCTTCCGGAGGGGGCATACGTTGTCCCTGGTCTGTCCTTTATTCACAATGTACCTATCCCTTCTTGTTACCCTTAAAATACCTAGCTAAGTTTAATTCTAACTGGGCCTTAGCTTTCCTAACACGGTCCCTAGCTTCGCGGACAACATCCCTGTATTCATCTCAGAGCACCTGTCCTTGCTTCCACCTTTTAGAAGCCTCTTTTTTCCTTTGAATTTTTCTCAGCAGCTCCTTATCCATCAATGGAGGTCTTGTGGCCCTCCTCTTGCACTTCCTTCTAGTTGGGATGCAGCACTCCTGAGGTTTTATCAGGTGATCCTTGAATATCATCCAACAGTCTTGGGCCCCCCTGCCCTCTAGCACTATATCCCATGGAACCTTTCTAAGGAGGTTCTTGAAGGGGCCAAAGTCTGCTCTCTTGGAGTACAGGGCACTGATTTTGCTGCATGCTCTTCTCAGTGTCCTGACTTTGTATACCTGTCTTCTCACTTTATATACCAGGCATGACATGCTGTGGTATGGAATACCTGTTTGGCTAGTTTGGGTTAGGTGTCCTGCCTCTGCTTCCTCCTGGCTTCCCATAGCCCTCCTCCCTTGCAGAACATGAGAGGCTGAAAAGTCCTTGATCAGATTAAACAGTACTTAACAACATCTAAAAATGTCAGTGTCTTATCAGCATAGTTCTCAGTCTAAAGTCAGAAGCACAGCACTGCACCAGGTACTAAGGAGAAAAATAACTGTTACTGCTGAAACCAGGACAGGAGGTAATACCTCAGTATTCAGTTTTAAGGGTAAGTCATCTTTAATACTGACCAGACATGTTCAGATGAATGTAAAATAATTGTGGTATCATATAAGTAAAGACAGGAAGCCTATTTCAGCTTAGAAAAAAAAAAAAAGAATAATAATCAGTGGTCGTAATCTTGACATATAAATGAATTATCTACCAAAAATTGACGAAAACATCTTTTTTTCTCTACATGTAAAATGGGAATACAAAGCTAATTCATAATGGATGGAGTTGGAACTGTAATTTTTTTTTAGAATTTCTGTGCATTTGACTGCTTTTGCTCTCTGTCTCAAGCAAATCAGTGCTGAACATATTTCAGTGGATACAGACTCACAGAATCATTAGGGCTGGAGGAGAACTCTGGCAATCATCCAGTCCACCGTCCTGCCAAGCCAGGGCCACTTACAGCAGGTTCCACAGGAATGCATCCAGGTTGGTTTTGAATGTATCCAAAGAGGGACACTCCACAACCTCCCAGGCAGCTTGTTTCAGGGCTCTGCCACTCCCAACATAAAGAAGTTCTTCCTCATGTGAAGGTGAAAATCCTTGTGTTTTAATTTATGGCCATTGCTCCTCATCCTGTTGATGGGCATCACTGAATAGTCTGGCACTATCCTCCTGGCACCAACTTTTAAGATATTTATATGCATTAATGAAATCCCTTCTCAGCCATCTCTACATTAAACAGGCCTAGCACCCAAGGTGGGAGCATCCTCCTATAAGAGATGCTCCAGCCCCTAATCTTCTCTGTGGCACTCCACTGGACCCTCTCCAGCAGCTCCTTATCTTTCTTGTACTGAGGAGCACAGAACTGGACTCAGGACTCCAGATGTGGCCTCACTAGGGTCAGGTAGATAGGGAGGATCACCTCCCTCTTCCTGCTGGCCACACTCCTCCCAGTGTATCCCAAGATATTATTGTCCTTCCTGGCTGCAAGGGCACACTGCTGGCTCTTAGTCAATTTATCACCCACCAATACACCCAGGTCCTTCTCAGCTGAACTGCTCTCTAGTGGGTCAGACCCCAACCTGTACTGGTCTTTGGAGTTCTTCCTCCCCAGGTGCAGTACCCTGCACTTGCCCTTGTTGATCCTCATTAGATTTCCCTCTGCCCAATTCTTCAGCCTGTCAAGGTCCTGCGGAATGGAGACACAGCCTTCAGGTGTATCAGTCACTGCCCACAGCTTCATGCCATCAGTAAACTTGCTGAGGGTAATCTCTAGACCTTCATCTGCATCGGTGATGAGTAAGACTTGACCCTGTACCGATCCCTGGGGAACAGCACTGACTACATGCCTCCATTTGGATTCTACTCTGCTGAGCATGACTCTGAAGTCTGCCATTTAGCCAGGTTTTGATCCACCTCCCTGTCCATTCATCTAACACATATTTCTTAAGCTTACCTATGAGGATGTTATGGGAGACAGTGTCAAATGCCTTCCTGAAGTCAAGGTAGATAACATCAACTGCTCTCCTCTCATTTAACCATTTTGCCATATCCTCACAGAAGCCTATCAGATTGGTGAATCCATGCTGATTACTACTAATAACCTTGTTTTCTTCTGCATGCTTGGTGATGACCTCCAGAATGACCTGTTCCATCACCTTTCTAGGGATGGAGATGAGGCTGACTGAATGGTAGTTTTCCAGGTCCTCCTTCTTGTACTTTTTTGAAGATGGGAGTAACATTGGCCTTCCTTCAATCATTGGGTACCTTTCCTGTTCTCTATGATTTTCCAAAGATAATAGCAGCAGAACAACATCTGCCAGCTCCCTCAGTACTCTTTGGTGCATCCCATCAGGTCCCATTGGTTAATGGGTGTTAAGTCTGTCTAGCCTGTCACTAGTGCAACCCTCTATGAACAGAGGATTTTATTTTTCTTCAGCCTTCTTCTCTTACTGTACCTTGTAAAGAAACAAACAGATAAATGCATTTATAACATTTTTGTAATGTTGTATGGTGAAAAAAAGCATAATGGAATATGATTGTGTGATGAGTTGACCCTTGACACGAGGTGCCTGCCTACCAAGCCACTGTATCACTCCGCTTCTCAGCTGAACAAAGGAGGGGAAATACAAAAGGCTAATAGGTCAAGATCAGCCCAGGGACACCAGTCAGCAACTACCATCATGGGCAAAACAGACTTGACTTGGGGAAATTAATTTAATTTATTGGTAATCAAAATCATATTAGAACAATGAGAAATAAAACCAAATCATAAAACACCTTATTCCACCCCTTCCTTCCTCTTAGGCTTAACTTCAGTTTTTATTTTCTTTGGCTCCTCCCCCTGAGCATCATGGGATGGGCAATGGGGGTTGTGGTTAGCTCATAGGCTGCAATTGTCATAGGCTTCAATGGCTCCAGTGTAGGTCTCTTCCATGGGTGCAGTCCCTCAGGATCAGACTGTTGCACTGTGGGTCCCTTCTATGGGTGCAGTCCTTCAGGAACAGGCTGCTCCAGCATGGGTCTTTCCATGGGTGCAGCCCTTCAGGAACAGACTGCTCCAGTGTGGGTCCCCGCAGGGTCACAAGTCCTGCTCCAGTGTGGACTCCTCTCTCCATGAGGCTACAGGTCCTGCCAGGAGCCTGCTCCAGTGTGGACTTCCCACGGGGTCACAGCTTCCTTTGGGAACCCACCTGCTCCAGTGTGGGGCCCTCTTTGGCTGCAGGTGGAATCTGCTCCACCTTGGACCTCCATGGGCTGCAGGGGCACAGCTACCTCACCATGGGCTGCACCACTGGCTGCAGGAGAACCTCTGCTCCTGTTCCTGGAGCACCTCCTGCCCCTCCTGCACTGGCCTGAGAGTCTGCAGAGCTGTTTCTTCCATATAGTCTCACTCCTTTCTTCCCACTACTGGCGTGAAGGTTTTTTTCTCCTTCTCAAATATGTTATCCCAGAGGTACTACCGCTGTTGCTGGTAAGTTCAACCTTGGCTAGCAATGGGCCTGTCTGGGAGCTATCCTGCTTTATCAGACAAAGGGGAAGTTTCTAGCAGCTTCTCAAAGAGGAAGTAGTAGCGCCCTGCTACTAAAATCTTGCTATGCAGACCCAGTTCAAATTGTTTCTAATATATCCTTCATGTTAATGTTTTAAAGCATTTATTCTTAATTTTTTTTTGTTAGACATGAAGACTAAATAAGTTATATTGGTAAAGTTCTTTCCCCTAATCTACCAAGGAATAGGGTTGTTAGACCTAAAAATGATAAAGTAGAATTAGAAAATAGGCAGTGTATGTGGAATTTTTATTATAGTGACCTTGAAAGCTTGCTGCATATGTCACCTTTCAATATGCAGAACACTATATTCATCTATAGAAGGTAAATGACATTCTTTTTCTTGAGGGAAATCTTTGTTCCTACTATGATATTATACTGTTATGCTATCTTACAAAGATTAACTGATCCAACTGTGACTTGATGTATTCTCCTCACCCTGACCCCTGTATGCTCAACAGCTTAAACATGGGAAAATAGAGCATAACTCATAACTTGATTCTAATACATTAACCTGTTACACTTTTTAACTTCCCTAAGACAGAGACTTCAGAAGAATAAGTATGGATGAACTTTCTAAAATTTTCTGGGTTTTCTTTTTACTTTTCCTTAAAAGGCAAACACAAACCTTTCCTTAAAATGCTTGGTGGCTTTTTAGCCCTACTGTGCAAAATAAGTTATAAAAATATGCCTTTGAAATATAACAATGTTTTAATTGGCTTAAAGTTACATAATGTATGAACAGAAAGACCTTTTGCAGAAAACAATGGGAAGCATCACACTCATAAGCTCTGAATCTGAAGGGGAGCTTCTACCACCCTGACATTGCTGGAAAAACAGTACATCAAGCTGTAAGCTATCAGGGAGACACTTGGATAGCATTTAGGATAAGTTGTCAACACAGGCAATAGACAACGTGGGGAGAAGTGTTATGATACCTGTTGCTCACTTACACAGAAGAAATAATTAGGGATGTCAAGTCTAGTGGCAGCCCTGGTGGAATTTAATGATCCTGAAAGATATAGGGCAGGTGAAAAGGAAAGTTAAGACACTGAATTTTTAAAGACTAAACTTTTTAGTTCTTTACAGAATAAGCGCAATTCCCACATGTAAGAAATCAAGGAAGCCAGGATACTGGCCTGGCTGTGTCATGGCTTAATCCCATTAGGCAACAAATCACCACACAGCCATTCACCTCCCTCTCTTCAAGGTAAGATGAAGGAGAGAATGGGAAGAGTAAAAGTGAGAAAAGTCACTGGTTGAGGTAAAGACATTTTAACGGATTAAGCAGAAGCTGTATGTATAAGCAAAGCAAGGGAATTCATTCACTACTTCCCACAAGCAAGTAGTAGCTTATCTCCAAGAATGCAGGGCTTCATCACAGGTAATGGCTACTCTGGAAGAAAAATGCTATAACTCCAAATGCCCCCACTTCCATCTTCTTCGCCAGCTTTTATTGCTGAGCATGACATATGATACAGTATATTCTGTTTGCCACTTGAGGTCAGCAGTTCCAGCTATGTCCCTCACAAATTCTTGTGCACCCTCAGCCTACTTGCTGGCAGGGTAGAATTGGAAACAGAGAAGGCCTTGATGTTGTGTAAGCACAGCTCAGCAGCAACTAAGACATTAGTATGATATCAACACTGTTTTCAACACAATTCCAACCTATAACAACTTACACCTTTCAATTCAAATCATTCTGTGACTCTATGATCCTATGACTTTCTTCTTTGACATACACCTTTCATTTCACTGCTACTGAAGGTCTTCAGTTGATTTTAATTGTTCTCAATAAGTCTACATTTCACATTCCTCTTCGAACTCCCCTCTTCACAGCTGCAATTATAGTCGGTTTTCCTCTACTACCATAATGCTAAGAATTATGAAAATAAAGAAAAACCCCAACAATTCATTTTTTCTCTAAAAGTGAATTTTTCATGCTTATACAGTAGACCCAAGAATTTTCATTAAATTTTCTACTACAAATAAAAATTATTTTGATAGCTTCATGTTCTCAGTTTGGACTACACAATCTGACCAGAAACCTTTCAGCTTCTGAAAGTTTCTTTTATTGACAATGAGGCTCTTCTGTCTTGGGAATTAATATATTTTTCCATGAGGAAAGTTATTGTCCTCCAGAAACTTGGGTAGTGTCTCTGGGCCCTAGAAATATCTTTCATAAATATCATCTGGTTGTCTTGACCTTAACTGAATGCCATTAACCTCCATCAGGCAAGAATACAGCTTTGTAATTTGAACTATGCAAGAAAACTCAAAACTGTTGTATTTTAAATGGTGTGAAACTGGCATGCATTTCACTACACAGTACCTTGAACACTTCGTTACATGATGTCCTGAGCATCTTTATCCTGAGTATATTTATCCAATATACTCTACCCACTTTATTCACTTACTTTGCTGTTGTCACATGCAAAAAGTCACGTTTTGTTTTGTTGCAACAAAAGAAGCAATGGGATTTGAAAGAATTCCTCAAATCAATAAGAGCAAAGAGGGACTCAGAAATCACCCTTAGGTTTGCTTGGCATTCTCTCTACAGATATACCCAGAAAAATGACACAGTTCTGAGGTAAAGATGAAGGAGGTGGTGGGGTTTTATTGGTCTTTTTTTGTCTTTTTTGTGGGAGTTTTGTGAGAGTTTTCTTGGTTGCAGTCAATATGAGAAAAAGAAAGAGTATGGATGATGATGTACTAATGCAGACAAAGAATCTTCTTTAGTTTATTCCTGCCTTTCAATGTTGTTCTTATGTTGAAGACTTAGCTGAAGATGGCTATTGTCTTTATGTGACAGTAAACTACTACAACTCACATCTCTAAATTTTCAGTGTGTCTATTTACTGATATTCCTTGAAACCCTAGGGGAAAATATTATTTCCCCTTAGATTTTTGCAGATGCGTCTTCAGACATCATAGTTCACTAAGGAACTGGGTTTATGCATGGGTAAACCAGTTGTTATACGTTTTTTTTTTTTTTAAGCAATGAATTTCTGTGATAGGGTAATGAGATTGAAAAAGAAGGCAAGACAAGAACTAACACAAACACAGCTTCAAAACTCTAAACTGTACTGACTTCTTTCAGCAAACACAAATATGAAAGCAGGCATTTCTACTTTGTCCTAGCTGTGAAGATTATAATAAAAAGATGGGAAATTAAGTACACTACATTACATTGAAACATTAATGTTAACTTGATTCTGATATATTCAAAACTAATTAGAGTTTTCCCAAGACAGATTATTAAAACTGCTTCAGATACACAAGCAGTTCAAGGGAACTGCTAGTTCATGTGAAATCACGTGAGTAATTTATTTTAGTGAAAGTTGTTGCAAAATACCTGTAGGGATTCATACATGGGTGCTGACTAGTAGATAAAAATGCTAATTGAAGAAACAAGGACAAGTTCTCAGATGCTCATTAGCTAAAAGTTTCATTCTATGCAGAATTCAATTAAGGTGACCTTTTTGTAGGAACCAGAGCAGAAACAGCTGTCATGAATGTTATGTACTCTGTAGTCACTTTGAGACATTGTCTAAAACCCCCTCATCAATAGTTATTATAAAGCCTTCAACTTAACTGATCTTATTATTAAAAAATGTGCAGAACCCCAATCACTGCAGAAAGAATATAATTCAAATTCTTTTGTTATTATTTGTAAGACAATGTGGTGCAAAAATATACATTATGATGCTAAATTATATTCTAATGAAATTTCCATTCTTTTTACAATATGAAACAGGTACTTGCATGATTAAGAAAGCCAAGATTAGTTTTTGATTTTTTTTTTCACTTACATACCTCAGTGGTGCAATGCATCATTACATAATGAACAAGGTTGTTCATTTGAAAGTAGCTCTATTTTAAAGCTGAGGTTTGAATTCTGCCAAAGGCAGAGACCTCCTTGTGCATATCCAGATCTTAACAGAAGATGTGTACAGGAGGTTTTCCCTAGGAGTTTCTTGAGTCAATATTATAAGGAAGTGATAGCATTTGTAGTGCTGAAGTAAACCAGCAGAAAATTGCTAACCCAGTGAAGAACTAAAAACATTACACCTATGTCCTCTGAGCAACTAATGCTCACAACCCTACAGGCTACAAGGAAGCCGTGCATAGTCATGAGCTGATTTAGAGCTACAGCAAAACTAATACCAAGCACAAAAAAAAGAAGATGTTTAGGTTAATTTGGAAAAACAGTAGAAAAAAAAGTTGTCCTGAGGATATGCCTTGCTTATATCATGTAAACAGACCATTGACACTATAATGCTGGCTTAAGTGAATGCCAGTAATAATGGAGAAAATGACAAATGAGTGACAGCATGATGTAAAAAATGAGCTATAAAGACACAGCACACAAATTTAGCACAGAAACCCCACCCCAACAAAACAAACAAAAACAGCAATAAAAAGTTGAGTAAAAAGTCTAACATTCTACTGCCCAAAAATTGTTCATGAAATAACAAGATCTCTCTCTAAAACTACTTCACAATTTGAACGTTCAAAGGAATTTTTTATACTCCTAAAGCTTTAGATTGCAAGTATATTGTGCAGTAGGCACCTGCTGTTCCTACTGATGGACAGTAAATACCTGATAATAGAGGTGGACTTCGAGGACCCCAGGAATATATGAAACAATACATTTTCTTTTTCTTGTAGAAGACAAATTTGAAGATAATTTTTCATTCATTTGTGAAGACAGAAAGTTTGGTGTTGATTATTATAGCCTTACAATGAATATTACTCCATGAGAATGCTTAGCAGTAATAGTATAATGAAAAGAGTGGCCATAAGAATTTTTTTCCATAGGAAGCACTGGAATTTTCCCTTTTCCAGTGCTGTGAAAAAGCATACCCAGTGTCCTGGGTTCAGCAGTAGCAGTCATTTTTTCTCCTTCTTAGTAGCTGGTGCAGTGCTGCGCTTTTGACTTTCGGCCTGGGAACAGCTGTGATAACACCGATGTTTTTAGTTATTGCTCGGTAATGTTTACTCTGACAGTTATGCAACTTTACTCTGAAAGTTATGCAGAACTTTCTGAGTCTCATGCGCTGCTGGGGGGAAGGGAAGCCAGAAAGAAGCAGAGACAAGACACCTAACACAAACTAGCCAAAGAGGTATTCCATACAACAGCACGTCATGCCCACTATATAAATGGGGGGCAGTTACCTGGAAGAGCTAGATCACTGCTCGGTCAGGCTGGGCATTGGTCAGTGGGTGGTAAGTAGTTGTATTTTCTTCCCTTGTTATTTCCCTTATAATTAGTAGTAGTAGTAGTAGTAGTAGCAGCAGTGGTTTGTGTTATACCTTAGTTACTGGACTATTCTTATCTCAGCCCATGGGAGTTACATTCTTTCAATTCTCCCCATCCCTCTGGGAGCAGGGGAAAGGAAGGAGGAGAGTGAGAGAGAGACTGTGTGGCTGATTGAGTTTAAACCACGACATTTATGTATAATGGGTTAGGTAGGAGAATTTTTTTCTAACATCAGATTTGGAAATTCTCTCTGTGATTACAACAGTATTCTCTGCAATTTCATTCTGCATTATATCCAAACATAGTTGTGTGTTTCATGGTTTCCCACACTGCAGTATCAGAATATAGGCCTTAGAAACAGAGAAATTAAAGCAAGGAACTTATATTACTTCCCATAAGCCAGATCCTGGACAAAAACTCTTCATTTGTCTCAGTGAAATGTTTGTACTAAGCAGAATATTTACATCAGGAACAGCAGAAGATTACTTGTTCCTCAGCAGTGTGGGATTTTTTATTCACTTTTGAACTTCTTTGTCTGGATGACCATTGGTATTTTTATCACAAAGTTGAGGGATCTTTGCCCTTTACTTTAGTGTACTCATGTCTCTAGTCTATGAACTAGGTTGCAATATTTTGTATTTATATTCATACAAATTAATTTGGCATAAATTATGAAATCCCTCCTTATTGTCTTGTGAGACAGTAGGAAAGGCTGCTGGAAAGGCAGCACTGGCATGTAGTTAGGAGTACCTTGTCTGTTGTTCATTACCAATTTTAAAGAAAGGATGATACTACAGACACTGTGTTTGTTCATCAGACAGTGATTATGAGAATGTTCATCAGACAATGATTATGAAAATATGTTATTGGCTTGTTTGAGGGTTTTTTAATCAAAGGTAAGTAGGAAAATAGTCAAGTTAAATGCCCTCAAAATCTTTACCTTTTAATGTGAATTGCTGTATATATTCACAATATCCAGTGGTTCTTAACAGAGCCAATGTATTTCTTTCCTAAGGAACATAAATTTATTCTGTATTTAGTCTTCATTTTCCGAAAATAAGACTAACTTTGAAGAGCACAATGAAGAATAGCTATGGAGCATGTTGTGTAGTAGCTTTCCAAATATAATTCTGTTGAAACCACTACCATCTACTATGGTATGAAACACTGGTTAATAAGAAAAAGCAGAGCCTGTCTCCTTTGGATACAGCTTGGAATTCTACAGTCTTATTTTTTTGTCTTTTACAGCTCTCTCTCACAACTGTTTTTAGAGAAAAACAAGCACGTTTGTAGATCTCAGACTTCAGAAGAACTTTGTTCTGTATTACTTTCAAATTTTTCAAATTGAAAAGGTGAAATTTAAAGTGTTGAACATCAAGCCATACAGTTCACAAAAAAAAAAAAAAAAAAGAGTTTTAGAACAAGAAAGGGTCTTTTAATAACTGTCACAGAATGGCAGTTCAAGAGTGTGACTCTTGCTTCCTAGTCACATGGTGCTTTCTTCCCNAATAAAAATTTAAAAACCAACCAAAACATTCAAAAAAAAAAAAAAAAAAAAAAAAGAGTTTTAGAACAAGAAAGGGTCTTTTAATAACTGTCACAGAATGGCAGTTCAAGAGTGTGACTCTTGCTTCCTAGTCACATGGTGCTTTCTTCCCATGTTTTATATGACACCTCCATTAAAGAAAAAGAAAATAATGGCTTTGTAAACTGATTTTCTTTGCAAAGACGAAGAATAAGCACGACCCTTACAAGGACAATATACAGCTCTGATCCACTCTGTAGAATTCCTTATTTTCAAAATGTCTTACCAAAAACACAGTTATAAAACAGCTGTGCACACACTTTCTCAGGCTGGGTTCCTAAGAATATGCATGTTCTACAGAACCAATTGTTCTGACATTATGATCATGTCCTTTCTAAATTGTGTTAGTGTGTAAGGGGAGAAGTGTTCTGTTTTTCTGACTCTGACTTTTGCTCCTATGATTCTACATTTGCAGAGCATTTACAACTTAAAACTGAGGACTCCTATGTACCTAGCTGTTCCATAGAGACTGTGAAGTGGAATACCAAGCAGGCACTTCCATGTATCTTTGAAAAGAAATTGCAAAATAAATTAGTATTGAAATATTGGACCAAAATAGGCACAAAATCACGTGCTAAGAACTGTGCAGATCCACTTAGAGGAAATAAATACCTTTTTCCAGCTAAGGATATTCAATTCCCTAAGACATTCCGGCTTTCACTCTTGAGAGATCTTCAAGGTGGTTTACAATTTGTCTTAACTACACAGAAAATTTTTCATAGTAAATTATCAGTTTAGGAAAGATAAATACATTTGCACACCTAAAATTTTTAGCCGCATAAAATTAAAATACTATCATTAAGTATGTGTAGTATAAACTACGCATTAACATTGAAAATGTCTCATTTCCAAGATATTTTTGAATATTCACAGTTTAGATATAGTAATACTTTTTTAAATAATGACTTAAAGTGCTTTGTTCTAAAAGGGATTGTTAAAAAAGACAGAAAAAAAACAAGGCTGGTATTTTCAGTATTAAGAGTTAATATACTCAGCACTTCTTTTCTGGGTTGCTTCTGGCTATTTTCTGCACATGCTGCCATAGAGACCTTTCTGAAGAGTTCCAATAATGGCCAAAACTGTGACAGCAGCAGCTAATGGGGTTTAAATCAATGCATCCTTGTCTAGCTGACTCTGTCCCACTCCTATCTGAGTAATTTCTCTGCTGGTTCTTTGGAGAGTACTATCTGCATAGCAGTTACTTATTATTTCTTTTCCAGACTACTTAAACTCTTAGTTTAATCAATATTTTACAACGAATATATTATTCCAATCCTTGCCCATTTCATATGATATAGTCCCATTAGATATTGAATGACTGCTTAGATTGAACTCTAATGAATACATCAAGAGGGCAATTTAGTATTCACATAATTTGTGAAATGTTATGTGTAACTGTAATAAAAGCAGAAAAAGAAAAATTAAATAAAAATCTAAACAAACATAAATGCTGAATAATAGGCCAGATTCTCAGACATTATAAACCAGCACAACTTCCTTACCAAAATGCAGATGCCTATTCATCAGCTGCAAATCCAGTTTGTCACCATATAAATAATCTGAGGTAAATGAACAAGTATAGTCTTTCCTGGCCACCTTGGAGATAGGTGTTACATTCTCTTTCTTTCAGTCCTTAGGAGCATCACCTCATCACCATTAGCTTTCAAAGATAACCAAGAGTATCTTTGCAATTGCATCACCCAATTTCCTCAGCACTCATGGGTCCATTGGTGCATTTCATCATTTCCCAATTACTTTCATATTCCCGGTTTACATAGATGTACCCTAACCTGATCTTCCTCCACCAAGGTACATCTTCGTTGCTCCAGACTTGCCCACAGGTCTGAGGACTCAGGGATTACACCTGAAACCAGTGAAAAGAGAGCTCAAGAAGGCATAAAGCCTGTTAAACTTTCCTATGTCCTTTGTCATCAGGGCTATTTGCCCATTTCAGCAGCTGAACTGCCACTTTCTTGTATGAAGAACAAATCCTCCTCCTCACCAGTGCAGCTTCTATTAAAAAGCCTCTATCCATAGATCAAGACCTAGTCAGGTGAGCTATTCCACCATATCTGCATGATCGCAACAAGATCCTAGCCCCACAACTGCACATAGATCTCTAATTCATCCTGTGTACTCCCCATGCTGCATACATTACTGGTGTATGGGTACTTCATATGGTACACCAGGTTTTGCTACTTTCCAAGAAAATGTGTGAACTTAATTCATATTTCCATTCTGTTCACATGCCATACCTCCTGTATATGTATACATTGAGGTGGCCAGACCTTATTTCATAACCTTGTTTCATAAAGCCTCTCTTGCCAGATCAGCCTACATCCTTTGAGAACAAGATCACCAGTTCCTCACTTCCTCATAAGTCATCAACTCCCTCCCTCAACATACTTGGTTTAATCTTTCCTTAGCAAATTGGCCAGCTTGTTGTCAGAGATGTTTTTGTCCTACACGGTCAGGCGGTTCCTGCTTCTTGCCATGTATATCTGAGGTGAACATATTAATTACAGTGGACTTGCCTATCAAAAGGTTGATATCAAAACATGAAAAAATAGCTTACTTAAAAACAGGAAGAAAAATCACACCTTTACTTTTTCTAATTTAGTCTAGTATATTTAAAAGGTAGGTAGAGTAGAAAATCAATGTACTGAGAAACATCATGGCCAAAACAGGACAATGAACCTAGTGAAGGCTCTAGAGAACATATTTTATGAGGAGCATCTTAGGGAACTGGGGTTGTTTAGCCTGGAAACAAGGAAGCTCAGGGGAGACCTGCTTGCTCTCTTCAACTACCTAAAAGTAAAACCTGTAGCAAAAAGTGGCTAAACAGAATCACTCGGAATTACTTAGGTTTTATATATTACCAGTTCAAAAGGTGTATGGGTTATTAAACAAGAAAAGAGAAAGACTCTAGATAATAATAAAAATAATACAACCTTAGACACTGCTATCATTCCATACTGTCTCAGTAAGGACATGTATCATTTTTCATCACTGCTGTACAAACACATAGAAAAATACAGCAATTCTTGGTTTCTTTACGTGTCTCATGTACTGAGATTCATAAACTGCTTAGAATGGATAGCTCCTAATGCTATGCTGTGAAGGTGGCGATCACAGTCACTGTTTCTGTTCCTTAAGTATCTGTATTATTTGCCATCCTGATATTCAGCTTCCACTGACTGTCTCAGTCCTGCTTTGGATCTTAAAAATGAACTGCATTTTTGCTACACATCCCCATGAATTTTCAGAATTTTGACAACTTGGGAGCATCAAAGTAGTCAAGCCCTTCAGGTTTGGTTTTTCCTTCTCAATTCCATCAGAGAAAACTGGCTTAATGTAATTTTAAAAGAAAAAGAATGGATGTAGAAGCCAAGAAAATTATAATTAGCTGCTGTTAAAACCAATAGGCTTTCAAAAACTTAAATTTTGTTTTGTTCTGAGGTTTTGGGTTAATCATACTATGAAACAGCAAATATACTCAAAGTCCACATTGCCACTAGATGCAAAATCAGCATGTGAAACAAAGATTTGAATCAGTCAAGTTATGCCTGTGACAGAATTCATGAAAAAAGGTGCTCTTTCAAGAAACAAAAAAAATCATGATAGCATTTCTCATTTTAGAAAGACCAGTACCACTGACCATTTCACTCCTTATGTCAGCAAAACCTCTTGAAATAACACTTAAGTCAGTGGGATTTTTGTTTCTATTAAGACTACATGAAAGATGATCACATATACAATTTGGAAATATCCAAGTTTACTAGCTTCCCTTGTGAATCACTTATTTTAGATCTTTGTGATGGGCATGGTGCATTTGAGAATGGTGGTTTGTCCTCAGGAAAGCTAGATGAATCTATAGCTATTCGAATCTTTAGGTAACCATCAATTATTCAGAAATGTTCAGATTGCCTATTCAGTAACCTCTCTGGAAGTTTACTTGATGAATAACTGATGCCAGGTGGCATATAAACAAACAAAAAACGTGAGTATCCATACTGCTGTCATGTTTATTTCATGTTCCTTTAAGCTCCAATAGTTTGAAACATTCTGAATGTAGATGTAGCCTCCTGTATATTGAAACAAGCGATTTAGTGCTCTTAAGTCTTACTTCTGTTCTTTGTAATTATGTGTTACTTAGCAGGCACACTAGATAAGCCATAGCTATAGATTTTCAATCAAACTGAAAGAAAGCAAGCCTGTATAACTCATAAGATAAAGTGGTTCAAGCATTAGCGAGTTATACTGCTGTTTTATGAGTGGGATTAAAGAAGAACAAAATATAAATGAAAAACAAGCTATCAGTCACTCCCACTGGAAATCATAATGTAACAGTTAATATACATGTTGTATTTTAATTAAGCTATGAGCTATGGATATTTTGTTACTGAATTTAAAATCTTATGTTAGAATGGAGTACATCATCTTACAGGAATTTTATGGGAGGATAGAAACTTTTTGTTAACATCAATGCTGATCACACCTGAATTGATTTAAAATTATTAGATGCTTTGTCTTTTTGGAAGTAAAATATTCTTCAGTGTGCTGGTGTTCAAACCTTCTAACTTACATTTCATAGACTGAACTGCATAATTTTTCTTTTTTAAATAAGCATTAATAGTTCTGACTACCATGACAGTAAAATATGAAATAATATATGATAGTAGCTAAAGTACCTCCCAGAAAAATGAGTGCTTGCTACATTTTGTTTTGCTTATTGAAATTGTTTTTGAGTAAGAAGCCTGAATGTAATGAAAAAAAATAAAGAAATATCAATAAAATGAATGCATTTCTTTCTAGTTCAGGAAGACAGTAAAGGCCAAGTGAAGAGATGTCAAATGCCCTTTCCTTCACTATACAGGTGTTAAATCATATCACAGCTGGATTGGCAGCAGTATAAAACCATCAATTTTTTTGAATGAGTGCGAGAGGAGATGGGAGAAATGTTCAGTCATGAGTTGCTCCTAACAAACCACAAACCACAGTACTGAGCTCCAAGTCTCTTGCTGGGCAACCTCTGACTGTGCTTCTAAATCCTCCAGTTAAAGAAGAATAAAATCTATAAGAAAGCTATCATGCAGTAGGTGGTGGTTCTGAGAACCCAGCTAAATTAAAGGAAGGTCATGTCAGTGACCTTCTGTGGGGAGAGGAAGTGCTGGACTGAGTATTGTCATGTGGTAGCAGAGGGTAGCACTGGGGCATCAGGGTTTTCCTAAGAAAGCTGCCAATGTGCAGGTAGGACTCCAAGACCCTGTATGCTACAGCTGTGTATACCAACACAGGCTGAAGATTTTTACAAGAGTTGTTTAGGGTCAGACTCCTTTCTAGCCAACAGAAATTCACATAGTTGAAGCACAGATCATTCCTTGGGAGTGGACCACAAACTAAAGTGAGGCTATTTTAAGTCAGGCACATGTCTGTGAATTGTCAGAATTCAAAGTTACCCTGTCCCTATGTTTTGAAGACTGAAATATGTGGCACACATATACCGCAGTACTCACCTGCCTGACGTTTTGACATTATGCATTATCTTACGCAGATGTTTTGTGATTGATGTATATCAGTTGATTTATTTAAAATTCGTAAATGTAGACTCAATATGGATATGATTAATTTATGTGTCTCTGTCGAATATGTTTATATAGATAAATAATATGCTGCCTGTACCCTGTCAAGCTGCAAATATGGTATTATATTGAGAAAAATACTCACAATGATGCTTGTCTCCATTGGGAAAGGACAACTATAACGTGATAATCATAATTTAAACTCATAAGCTCATGCTGTAAAGATAAAAAAAATTAAAAGATAAAACAGTAAGATAAAAACTGAGAAGGAGAAGCTCATTTGAAGGTGGTTAAGACTGTTGAGGAACTTCAACATAAAAAAAATCAAAAGCCACATAAAAGCCAGCATTTGCACATTTTTATCATAATTAGATACAGGTTAGATAAGCGATAAGCTATAACCTCAAATCAGCCTGACTTAAAATAACCACATTAAAGAATTATTGTTTACAAGATATAAAGGGACTAACAGCACATATTTCATAAGAATTTCCTTGTCGTTATCTATGTATTATTGAAGAAAATCTCTTGCAATCATTCTGGTTGAAATCAGAAGGTTGCAGCACCCCCTGTATGAAGATAGGCTAAGAAAGTTGCAGTGGTTCAGCCTGAGGAAGAGAAGGCTGCATGGAGACCTCATTGCAGCCTTCCAGTATCTGTAGGGGGCCTACAAGGATGCTGGCAAGGGAGTCATCATTAGGGACCGTAGTAATAGAACAAGGGGTAACGGGTTAAAACTTTAACAATGCAGATTTAGTTTAGATATAAGGAGGAAGATCTTTACTGTGAGGATGGTGAGGCACAGGCCTTTGGTTGCCCAAAGAAGCTGTGAATGCTCCATCCCTAGCAATGTTCAGGGTCAGGTTGGAGAGGGCCTTGAGTAACTGGTCTAGTGAGAGGCATCCCAGCACATGGCAGGGGATTGGAGCTAGATGATCTTAAGGTACTTTCCACCTGTAACCATTCCATGATTCGTTGAATCCATAAGGACCATTTCATTAGATCTGGAACTGATAGAAGCAGTGAACTTCCTTGGAAGAAAAGGAAAGTCATAGGCAGCAGTTTTTTCCTTTCTCAGCAGTTTTTGTTGTTTCAGTAACTGTTTAATGTCATTATCTTTTCTACAGCAATGGTCTGAACTAAGGTGTCAATTTCAGGGCAACATCCATATTACAGATGCCTGTCAACTGGAAACTGGACTGGAAACAGTAATTTGTTTCAGGTAAAATAATGAGAGAATAATATTTATGACTTTTACTTTCTCCTGGCTTATACTTGACTTACATTGGTAATTAAGACTTGAAAAAATTCTATCTTTAAAAATACATCCCTATTGCTCATAAGCAAGCAATACATATTTAAGATAACACTTTACTCTGTTTTGTCTTCAATGCTAAAAAAAACACAGTCCATATCTTTGGAAAGTGCCTTTCTACTTTTCCAGTCTTTTGAGTTCCCTGAGCATACTGGAAAGCAAATATGGCAATAATGACAGGTTAGCTGGGAAATCCACACACTAAACTTGTCATCCTAGAATTCCTTTAATTTCCTGCTGAGCCCCTGTTTTCTGATGACAATGTCTTCATTTAAATGGCAACATTTTCTGTATCTATGTATTGATCTCTAAATATTATGCTATTGTTGAATGTCTTCATTGCTTTATATTAGAGACAGTTTGTCACACACTATATGAAATCAAGATACTAGTAGCCTCAGGGGCATTTCATTTCCCAATATCCTAATAGACAGATTTTGAGGTTTATGAGTGTATATTTTAAGCATTAAATTGAGCACTTTGTTACATGGTGCAAATTTTTCATGAAAAGATGTATGCTCTCTTAATGTATGAAGTAAAATATCTTTGGAAAAGAAGAAAGAGAAAGTCAAGATTACGGTTTAGATTTTGCAATAATAGTAACAGCTTGTGTATGAACTCCAGTGTTTGGATTAAACACTTTTAAAGGGACAGTAATCACATCCATAGTAATAAGCTAATAAAATTAAACGTCTTTGCATGTATACAGGATACTATATTGCTGAGCAGAAATTACAGTGACATATAGCTTTCTAGGTTTAAAGCAATGAAAACACATTTTTAGCATACCTTTCAGTGCAAGGAATCTGGGCAATATGGTCATCAATCCAGAAAAGTTTGTGTCACTTGTGTCACTGCTGGAATGGCATATTGAGTATCTTTGCCTTGTGTTTGTTACAGCAAAATACATTTGGCAAATTAGAACTAAACTAGGGTTGGGTTTATTTTCCAAGCATTTTATATATAACCTTTTCCTTGCAAATGAGTAATCAGTGTTATTTTAGTGAAATGAAGATTAGGACTGGCTGCAAAGCTGGACATCATTCCAGATCAGTACAACTAACTTTCTGGAACAACATTAAAAGGAATATGCCTTTACATATGTTGCCCCTCAAGCAAATTGGAAAAAATGCTACATAATATCTAGGGAAAAAGATAAATGAGTAACCTTTTTTTTTTTTTTTTTTCACATTAAATTTTCAGTTATTTTTGGTTAGCTGAGGCAGGAAAAAAGATTAATCACAGAATCACAGAATCATTAGATTGGAAGGGACCTCTAAGATCATCAAGTCCAACCCATGCCCTACACCTCCACTAAACCATGTCACCAAGTTCTATATCCAGTCTCTTTTTAAACACATCCAGGGATGGTGACTCCACCACCTCTCTGGGAAGACCGTTCCAATATTTTATTATTCTTTCCGTGAAAAACTTCTTCCTAATATCCAACCTGGACCTTCCTTGGTGCAGTTTGAGACTGTGTCCTCTCGTTCTGTCCGTTGCTGCCTGGTGAGAGAGANCCCCCACCTGTCTACAACCTCCTTTCAAGAAGTTGTAGAGAGTGATAAGGTCACCTCTGAGTCTCCTTCTCTCCAGGCTAAACAGCTCCAGTTCTCTCAATCTCTCCTCATAGGGCTTGTGCTCCAAGTGCCTCACCAGCCTCATTGTCCTCCTTTGGATGCGCTCAATCATTTCCCTAAACTGAGGGGCCCAGAACTGGACACAGTACTCAAGGTGCAGCCTCACCAGCGCCGAGTACAGGGGAAGAATAACCTCCTTGTTTCTGCTGGCCACACCATTCCTAATACAGGCCAGAATGCCATTGGCCTTGCCACCAGGGCACACTGCTGGCTCATGTTTAGCTGACAGTCCACCAATACTCCCAAGTCCCTTTCTGCCTGTACACTGTCCAGGCACACTGTCCCCAGCTTGTAACAGTGCAGAGGGTTTTTGTGGCCAAAATGCAGGACTCAGCACTTAGACTTGTTAAATTTCATCTTATTGGCCTCTGCCCATCTCTCCAACTTATCCAGGTCTCTCTGCAGAGCCCTCCTTCCTTCCAAATGATCAACACAAGCTCCCAGCTTAGTGTCGTCTGCAAGCTTAAGGATGAAGGACTCAATACCCTCATCCATGTCATCAATAAAAATATTGAACAAAACCGGTGCCAGCACAGACCCCTGAGGGACACCACTGGTGACCGGCTGCCAGCTGGACACAATACCACTCACCATCACTCTCTGGGCCCGGCCATCCAGCCAGTTCCTGACCCAGCAAAGAGTGCTC
>NDXB01011354.1:150778-173100 GCA_002631895.1 Agapornis roseicollis | reverse complement strand
AATTTTTTTTTTTTTTTTTGTTTTTTTTTTTTTTTTTTTTTTTTTTTTTTAACTTTTTCCAGAATGGCTGGTTTTAAAGTGATAATGTAGAAGCTATAGTTATTTTGTTCTGAATACCAGAGTTTTAAGAAAGAAAATATTTAAAATGAGAGGTTTTTTCCTAAGAGATCCATATGTGGTTTATTAGAAAATTAGGGTCATTCTCTTCATTATCACTTCAGGCTTATACTTGAAGAAAATAAAATTGAATAGGTTTGTTAAAAAATAATTTAGAAACCATTTCTGTTTTTATCAGGCTGTTTGCATTTGTTGGTTTTTTCAATAAATAAAGCTAAAGTAAGGTAGAGAGGATGAGGATTATGAATATCTTAAATGTTGCTAGGAGGCATTTACAGTATCATTCCTTTGAACTTGGTGTCTGCAGGAGACTTGAACCCTTTTTTCTTTGCAGGAAAGCTTTCCTGCTTAGTTTCAGTAGATTAAAATCCTGAGTTTGTTTAATTCTTGGATTTATACTGAGGCATTAGTAGAAATGAATCTATAGTCCTTTTATAACTGTATTAACTGAGAACAAATAGTTTAACATACAATACACTAATTTTTAGTATGTTCAAAAAACATTTTGCATGTGAGTATTATTAAACCCAGATTTGATGCTTTAGTTTTAACAATGGTTTTGGTTGACAAGCGTCTGCATATGCAGGAACATGCACACACAAATCACAGACTATAATACATATTTTGCTGTCTCTGGGCTTCCTTAACTACTTGGCAGGTGGTTTTGAAAGAAAAACAACAAAAATCTGCTGTTGCTGCAGTGAAACATGGTACTTTTAAGGTCTGTTTTGAAAGCAAAGTTTTCGCTTTTGTCCTTGAATTTTAAGGTGCTTTTTATTAAAAATCAGTGAGTAATCTAAAATGTAGCATTGGGTTCTAGTCTGACAGGCAAGATCCAGTTATTACAGATTCTGATAACCCATCATTCCACTGAATTCAGAATGTGGTTTACTCAGTTTCCTCTTCTGTGAGTATGGAATATCTAGCTCATTAATCTGAGAAATAGACACTGCATATATGGGTAGACTTACAGAAAGAAACAAATAATTGAAGATTAAACTTAAGTTTACCTTCTGTTTTCATTCCTCTCACTTTTCTGATATCATTTTTATTTATAATCCAATAATATAGGGAGTTCTATATATGAGTGGATTTTTAGGGAGAAGGTGTAGAAGCATCATTTTTCTGCTGTTCGGGTGAGTAAAAGCTATTATCAATAGGGTTCTGCTATTTTTTGAGGAAGTTGTGAAAGTGGGACTTGGGAGCCAAATCTCTTAGTCCACTTTGTGTCAGCGGAGAACTAGATCTGTTGCTTTAAATTCAGTCCTTTATCATTTCCATATACCCCCACAGTGAAATAAACTCAAATAATCTGTGTCATCTGTGTACTGGAAAGTTTTCTAAAATGCCTGTATCTTAGCTTGGAGGCTAGGAGTGCATAATAAAACAATCAAATGAAGTAAATGAGGTACTTCTGCACACACATCTCACGATGTTGGCATTCAGATGAATAATTGAATTTAAAAACAGAGTAGACAATTTTTGTGAAGAGTGGTGCATTGAGTACTGTTAAATACACTAGAGTGAGAGGTGGAGTCTCTGGCTAGGAATGATTCCAACACCAATTGATAAAGGCTTCCTGTGGAGGCCCCTCCATAGGAAGGATCAAGGTGCATGTGCCTTGTTTCTTGTGCTGTCTAATAATTATACCAGCAAAACTGAGTTTGCCTCTCACGTACTGTGACTTCCTGGAGTGTTACTGGAGAAACAGTAGCACTACAGATTTTGCATTGCAAAAAAACTAGGGCCATTTAGCCTTTGCTGGTTGACATTGGGCCACCCAGGTGAGTTCAAGCACCTATCATCATTTATCCTGTAAACTGTAAAGGGTATGACCTTCTTTTGTTAAGCATTTGTACAGTGCAAGGCACAAAGAATCCTTGATGAACTACTGAGTATAGAAGCTATTTTACTAATAATCTTGTTACAATAATTAATTGGATGTTAATTCAGTAAAAGAAATCCTGTACTTCCTATTCACATTGTAACTCTTTCTTGCTCTTGTGCTTCAGATTGTCCCTTAACTAGTCTCCTGTCTACCTGTTAGTCTGTATACAGAGATCGTTTAGTCATGTGAAGTGGGTGCAGACTCACATTTGTATTGTCTTTTTGTTGATATTGTCATTTTGTTGATATTGTCACTTTAATATAATCTGATTCAGAGACATGTTGGTACAAAAGATGTTCTGTGTTGCCAGGTCTTGGAAGCTGAAAATAAACCTTGTACAGCTTTCTGTAATACCTTTAAATGCTTATGCGGCCGGTGGTTTTTTCATCTGAACAGTTTGTATTAAATATAAAGAGTTTGCACAGTGTAGAAATACTGGAAGTTAAGTATTGATATATGAAATCTAACATAATTATATCAGAAATTTTCTTTACATTTCCTATTGTAATTGCTAGCAGAATGCTACTTTTCAAGATCACACCACATTTTACAATAATAAGCAAAGGTTTTTCCTGAACTATGGCTTTTACTTCTTTCCTCATTAGTGTGGGGGAACAGAGATGGAATTTCCAGAGTTTTAGCTTCCCCTCCCTGAGCATTCCAAAACCTCAGGCTGTTTGACATGCAATTAAGCTAGGCAAAAATCTGACAGCAAAGTGTATGGAAGGTGATTCTCCAGGATTCTTCTACCTGCAGTGCCACTGGAGTGGGCTGTTCTGTTTGGGGGTGAATGGGGAAAAAAAGAGTACCCTGTCAGAAGGCAGAAAGGGGGAAAAGAGAGCTTATTGCTTGTTTTTCTTTTTGTAGAATGTATGTGGAAGATGCCTGTAGTGTACAGTTTGTTTGCACTTATTTGTTGAAAAGCTGCAGATGTATTAAAGGTGGAACTGTTCAGTTGGAAAAATATTACTTGAAGAATGTTACTCTTTCAAATAAAAAAAAAGTCTGTTGAGAGAGAAGACTCCTGAAGTGTCAGTGAGTGCAAGTTTCATTTGTGAGTGGCCAGTTTGAAAGTGATGCAATCTACCCTGGGCTTAAAATGTTCTTCATTACTTTAAATCTTTCATTCGGGCTTAACTGGTAAAGAGGTGTTAGCAGTTCTCAAAGATGTTGTGGGCATGATGAAGAAAGAAGAAATAAGGGGGTTTGGTCTGTTCTTTATAGTCAGAATGTCATGGTGCCTTTAATGTGTGGATCACAAATGTAATTCAAAAGATTCGTAGTCAAAGTTAGAAAAGTGTGAGAGACTTCAGGGTTGAATGGGCAGGTAGAAAATTTATTAAAAGAATTGGAAAAAACTAGATCTGTTCAAAGAAGTACTGAAAAGGAGTCTGGAGTAATGCAGAGTGGCAGAGAGTAAGGCAGTATAGGTTTTAATTATAAAGTGAAGATAACATTCTGATTTTAACACAAGAGGATTTTATTTAAGCTTTAGGTCTCAATCTCAATATTTCTACACAAACATACTGAGGGGAAATGAAGCACAGGAGAGTTTGAGAGGCTGCAATAAGCTGCCTTCCTATTGAAGACTGTAACCCTATGGGTGCAACCATTGTGCTGTGAAATGCCTGAAGCTATTAAGCGCTCTCTCTTCTGCTGGAGTTCCATATGACCTAATGTGACATTGAGTAACATTCATTAGTGGTGTGAAGGTTGACTACTATCCTCTAGTGGCAGTGGGATTTGTTGTTAGCAAGGGTTTAGCTTCATTCCTGTTCAGGCAACACTTGCTGTGCAAAACTTGTCTTCAGGAATCTGAGCTAATTTATTGAATAGTGCTTGTATCACATTATTTCCATTGGTAAGAGATACATTTATTTTTAATAAATTAAAAGCCGTCCAAATGATTCTATGATTCAAACGTGTTTTTTTGATTAGTATTTTGTTCAGTCTTTGGTCTGACAAAATCACTATTATGTTGATTTATTCCAGTAGAAAATGACTACATGGTATAATCTTTGAGAAAGTAGCTTACTCAGAGCCAATAACATTAACTGCCTTCTTTTTTCAGAGCAAATTGTGAACCTAAAACATCCACTTAGGAATCTTTTACAAGAGAATCCCAGACACAGAGGACCACATGAAATCAGCATAAAGCTCAGACATAGGAAAGATATCAAGAAGTTTAGAAGCAATGCTTTGTGCTGTACTTTTCCAGTGATGCTTCCGGTCTTTGGTTTGCATTTTTCAGAACTAAATTGGTTTATATTAAAGATGATACCATTCATTTGTTTTTACTTGGTGTTTTCCTGAATATTAGGCAGTTAAAACAGATCTTATCTTTCAAAATTATTTTTGTAAATACCCGGAGATTCTTCTTTATACATATTCTGGTGTGATTCTTAAGGACTGCCATGCATTTTTCAGTCTGTATTTTAGTAATGCTTTAATCACAGCCAGAAGACAAAACCTGAATTATAGTTCAAGTAAAACAACACCAAAAATTGGATCATTTCTGAATTTTGAACTTTCAAAAATCACCTAGATTATTTTGTATTAGCAAATTTTAAGCATGACAGTGAAGACTAATTATTTTACTGCTTGTTTTTAAACTCCATGGTTATTTTGTCCAGGAATCCTGCTAACAGGATTCTGCTTGCCTGAAAGAGGTGTCTGGTTTTATCAGCATCTGTCAAAGTAAACCAGAATTTCAATGGAAATTAGCTCATTAGTATTAATTTTGGCTGCCTTGACATAAAAAAAAGAAAAATTCTTATTGAAAGCAAAATCTTCCATAAAATCACTAATGACTAATCCTTCAGTCAACTGAGACTTCAGATAATGGTAATAAACAAGTGGATACCCCTTGTGTTCTGACCATCCGCCTTCTTGCTGAAACCCAGGTGCTGCAGGCTCACATTGCATAGCATGTGTCAATGGAAATAGTCCTTTTGGTCTCCATATGCTTCCTCTGTGGATCTTTATTAATCAGTGTGAGTAATGCCTGCAGCATTTTTACTTGATACTGTTTAAAATTTATAACTAAATTTGTAGTAACTAAATCACAGTTCTTCAAGGTAGGTGTCCAGTACTTGGTGTTAGCAGAATATGTACACTTAAGTTTTGAGAAAATGGTCTCTATAGTTGTCCTTAGTAACAAACCTGGTTAGTGCTGATATGATTATTTTTCTTTCATTCTGGATATTTCTCTTGGGTATTCATAGCAGTAATCTTGTAATCATGCATTTTCCCCCTGATTGCTTTCTCCTTTATCAAACTTAAAATTGGGTTTGTTCCCAGTTGAACACAAGCTTTTTTGAACCTTTGTGACAAGTGCCCTTGATACTGCATCTCATTCTTACTTCTTCCATAGTACTTATTTTCAAGGGGTGTCTTTTGAATGAATTAGCATCTTTATCTGCTATGTAATTTTCTTTGTTCTAAAGATAATATAAAACGGTGGTAAGTGAAGTATCAGTCCTTTTTTTCTTATAGGTGTTTCAGAGTTCTTTGCCCTCAGTGATAAGTATGCATGGAAGATAATATTTGAAAAGCCCAATGATGTAATCAAATGAATTACAATAGGTCTGCTGACGAACTGTATAAATGGGCATTGATACAGTGCTTAATGTATGTAGGTGTGAGCAACTTAAAACTATAATTCTGCAAAGTATTACAGAGTGTAGGAGAACCGCATGGTTTGCAGGTTTTCTGTTAACATTCAGTTACCATTTCTTATGCTGTACAAAAGCTATGTTTATAATGATTCTACAAAGTTTATCAGTGTTATCTCCTCATTTTTATCACTATAAGGGTATGTTTAACTATAACAACTTAATACAAGATAGGCAAAATGAATTAACAGTTACATATAGTGCTTGACATTTTTTTACCTAGTTACTATTTAGAAATAATATACAAATTGCTCATATTGCTTGCTTATAAGTGTATTTCATTAGAAATTCTTCTAATCATGTGGATGCAGATTTAATTCTGAATTGTAACTTCTTTTTAAGTAGCTAGCTATGAATATTCCAGTGATTTTGGATATCAATAATATACTAAATATAAAAGCAGATTTAGTATTTGTTTTGCATAGTAATTCCAATTGATAAACAGTGGTTTGTGTGTCGTGTTTGTTAGAGCTTTAGCTACTAATCTCATATGGAAATGTTGCTTTGTAGGGCAAAATTCAGCAAGAGGGCCTGGGATTCCAGAGTGAACTTGTACATTCCTTCAGGGCATTTTTGCAAGGGAGGTTGTTGTGTTTTAAAGGTAGTTGATAAGAGACCTGCACCACCAACCCCAGACCTGCACCACCAACCACCATCATGCATTAGTCTATAGAAGGTATTTGGGTGAACGTACTCCTGTACCACTCCGTACCACCATTTATCCAAGTAAAATTTTTGACCATTTGCAGGATACATTATAAATCAGGATGTCACTACCAGACAATCAGATTTGAACATTCCTTGCATAAAGTAGCTTGCCTGTATCCCTTAGGAATACATCACTTAACTGTGTTTATGTGACAAGTGTTGATACGCCTGGTTTTACATGAAAGTTAGGGTAGCATGTTATTTATGTCATCATGAATTCAAAAAGTAGGTGGTTGTGCTTTATGAATACTGAGATTATCTTCTCTGGACAAGTCACTCAGAATAATTGAAAGATGTAGTTTTATCATATGGCTATTAATTAAATCAGGAAACAGGAGGTGGTTTTTTTTTTTCCCTTCAGATTTCTGCTTTGCTACTACCTCAGGTTTGGGTTTTTTTTTTTTTTTCCAGTTTTCCCTTCTCTGAGGTGCTGACAACAGATTAACATGAAACAGAGCTCTGTTGGACCTAATTATGTTATAGCTCATTGTTTTGGGGACCTATAAAACTGTTCACTCTCTTTTTATGAGGCTCTTGTCAATGGAAGGCCATATACAGTGCTTTTCTCTTTCCTACGGGACTGGAGATTTCATTAGTTGACTCTAATAAAGGCCTGATCCAGCTGCATTTACACCTGGAAATGAATGCTGCTTTATCAGGTCTTAATCCTTAGTAGGTTAAGCAGGAGGGAATGACAGCAGGATAGCTTTTGATCAGCCATAAATATCTGAGGGCTTAATTTCTTTTAAAATTATTTGCTATTCAAATGTTGACTGAAGACATGCTTTCCTGTACTTCAGAGGAAAGATTTCAAATATTGGGGCATTATTAAAAACCAAAACAAAGCTGAGGTCTCTATATTTTCAGGTGCTCGCTGCTGAAACAAGATTTCCACTTCAGCTAAGGGGATTATTATTTTTTTAAATCCTTAGGGACTCTGGGGAGGACTAATGTTCAGCATGTTTAGCACTTACAAGTAATGAGGAAAATGATGCCCTACCTTTAGTCTATACTGCTTGTGAATTTAAAATTGATACACTTTTGCTAAATAAGTTTCTGTAGTATAGGTGCGACTCTGAGACTTGTTTAGATTATTTTTCCTGTGTTTTTTTTCTTTATATTGTTTGGTTTGTTTGTTTGTATAATATACAAATACTAAAATTATGGGAATTTTCTAGGAATTTGACTGGAAAACGACCTGTAAGGTTGAAAGCTAGTTGTTATTTTTGTTTTGGTTGACTGGGTGTTTAGAGATCATTTATACATAAATGTATATGTATACACACTTACTTATAGGTTTGTATTATCATGATACTTTCTGTTATTTTCATGTTGTAAAGTGATTGATAGATAGCAGTTGTTTGACAGGAATGCACTGCACTGCCTGTTTTTATTTGCTGGTACTGCTAACCTGCTTGTTTCTCTGCTTTACCACAGGATGTGAGCGGGGGCAGTTTCGATGTGGAAATGGACGCTGTATTCCTGCAGATTGGAGGTGCGATGGGGCTAGAGACTGCTCGGATGATACAGATGAAGCTGGCTGTCGTAAGTGAAACAACCATAGAGCAACTTTTTTGTAATATAAAGAATATTGAGATCCCAGTGTGCCCAACTGTACTTGTGGTGCAGGATGAATATTGGAAGGGGAGAAAACTGGTTTTCTTGAGAACACTTCAGAATCTGCTGAAGAGTTGTATTTCTTGAGTCCATTGGCTTAGGTAGTCTGAAAATCAAATAGTGCTTCT
This sequence comes from Agapornis roseicollis, assembly GCA_002631895.1. Classification (NCBI taxonomy): domain Eukaryota; kingdom Metazoa; phylum Chordata; class Aves; order Psittaciformes; family Psittacidae; genus Agapornis; species Agapornis roseicollis. Next base: position 164,968 of record NDXB01011354.1, on the reverse strand, counting down.
CTTCTGACATAACTTAGTCTTCTCTTAAAAATCTGAGTTGCTTTTGATGACTGTTTTCTAAGTAGATACAGGAATCTATTGTATTATATCATTGCAGTAGTCCTGAATGTTAGATGTACGTGCAGCTACCATTAGCATCAGTTGAGCTATAAATTTGTGATCTTTCAGGCCCTAGACAATAACCTGTACCTACTGCACCTTAGGTAGAGCCTTGGTTAATTGTCTAGAGTTGGTGGTGTTATCCTCAGTGCCAGCAATTCAGGGACAGCAGTTGTATACAGATGGGCAGTTATATCAGTGCAGAAAGATTCTCTCAAGCCGAATGTTAAAAGGTTGTGAAAATGAAGAAATACCATCCACAGTCTGTTTTCAGGAACTCACATGCATTTCACCTTCTCAGTTTTAGTGTTTTTTAAGGTTTCATGGGCTGGTGCAGTTATGAGCCCACTTATAGGTTAGGTCAGTTTTTTGCCTCTCAGCTGATAACTGAGGAAGACTGATTTATGTTGAATCTTTTCACGCTGTATTGTTCTATTGCTGCTTGACCCATACAGTAATTGGAGGTCATTCACACAGCTTGGCAGTCTGGTTTGTTGCCTAGCATTTTAGTTAACTCCAAAGCCCATTGCAGTTCTGGATGAAGAATGTTTTAAACTGGAAAAACAAAATGGTGGTGTCTTGTAGCTCGTTATTTCAGTTAGTTCTGAACTGCAACTGGAAAGAAGTGGTTGGGCTTTGAACAAGGAGTGGGTAAAATTCACGTTGGCTTTGTGAAAGATAAAAAAATAAAAAGAACCAACATTTACTACAGTTGTCATAGTTCTAAGCATGAAGTTGAGTTGTTTTCATACATGTGATAAACTAGGACGATGAAAATTATAATTTTTTTTTTCAGTTAACTGCTTTTAGAAATAGCATGTTAATGTGTGATAGGTAGTGGGACATGTAAGTGTCTAGGAAAATAGTTTTAAAATGTTTGAAACTGGCCTGAAACTGGATTAAAATTATGTTGCAATGTTACGCTTTTTTCTTACAACAGGAATCAAAGAAAATATGCATGAGGTGCATTGATGTAGCTTGTGATCAGTTTTATCCCTCTAATTATTTTACCTCTAATGTAATTTTGTACTTCTCAACTCTAAATCTACAGAGTGATTTACATTTCTCCCTTGATGCTTTGCTTGCACTGATAGCTTTGCTTGCATATCATCCCATGAGCACAAGTGTTTCTAGTTGACTTTGCAATACTGTAGTAACATAATCCTGAGGAAAAAATGATGGTGAAGACCAGAGTCCTGTCTACTCGACTGTGTTGTACTAGTGACTCTTCCCAGGAGTATTAACTAGGGATAGAGTCAACAGTAACACAGTTTCAAACATATCTTTCTCTTTAATGGCTCCCTGTTGTTTGGCTATTTGAAAAGTATAGAGTGGAGCTGGGCCAACAACATTCGGGTTGTTCTGACCTGGCCCTCGCTTTCATCTCATGAATTCACGGAGAAGAGTCATGAGCTTGTTTTGAGAGATCTTCGTCCCACCAGGAATAAAGCATCTGACATAGACTGAGAGCAATTGAACAGACCCCTGTGAAATTAGGGAAGCTAGTATGACTCCATGTATAACAGGTTCTGCCATAAGAGGGCAGTTCAGAGCCTTAAGCTTTTCCTGTAACCTGCCTTCAAGAGGAGCTTGTGTTTCCATGGGAAAACACAAAACTGAAGATTCATATGCAGGAGTTCACTAATCTAAATTTTGCCTTTGAGCATCCTTCTGCTGGCCCACTTTGCCTTCCTTGCTCCATCCATTTTCTTTGGTTTGTCAAATGCCTCCTTACTGGAAATTACAGCCAACTGGCACAGGAACCATAAGTCTTCTTTTGCCTTATTTAATTGTTTTCTTTGAAAGTGCTTTCCCAGATGTCTGTGAAATTATAGTTTTTTTCATTGCTTACACTAGCACAACCTACCTGTGAGGGAAATCAGTTTCAGTGTCTCACTGATGGCGAATGTATCCCACACTCATGGGTTTGTGATGATGAGGAAGACTGTGAAGATGGTTCAGATGAACATCAACAATGTCGTAAGTATTTCAGCTCTAACGTTATATCAGCTTTGTGAAATAAGGTAGTTCACATACCAGCATATTGAGGACATACAGAAACAAGCCTGATTTAGGTACAGCTTTTACTAGAAGAGTCTCCTTAGTTTCTAGAAATGAAATAATCTGAAACAGATAAAATACAGAAGGGTGTGTTCAAAAAGACATCTCTGGGTCTTGAAATCTGAAAATTACCAGTGTTTCAATTAATTAAAAAGAGAAAAAAAGGAGAAAAATATACAGCAATATTAGTTTTATAGGTGATATGAAATGTAGTAGTTCCAAAAAATCAGAAGTTAGTTGAAGTAAACATTGCTGAAGGTTCTTGTACCATCTTAAGTGATGCTATTTATTGGCATTTTTATTTAAAATGACCAGAGTTGTTCTATCTCATATTCAGACAGGAAGAATATAAAAAGTCCTGGTATGGGGTGAGAGTTGAGTCGTTATGATTTGGACAGCTTAAACTTAGGAAGTAATTTGTATTAGTATTTCAAGTTATTATGCTATACAGTATATTATTCACAAGTGAACTGCTGTTTTAAACTAGTGTTTAATGTTATCTGTATATTTTAGAACAAAGAAATCATTTAGCAGCCTAACTGCCATAGCCCTAGACTCTTTCTTATTTCAGTATTGATAGCAAGATAAATACTGATAATAATAAAATATGTTACTCTGATATTTGAATTTTGTAACTAAGCAGTTTAAGGACTGCATACAGTTAAGTACAAGATGAACAGTGGACTAAGGTGATGATACACCAAATTACATTCTTTGTGTTCTTGCATAAGACAGGAAGAACAAATGTAATGTTCTAAGTAACTTTTTTCCTGCTACTTCTAGTATTAGGAGTTTAAGTAGTGAGGGTAAGATTCATTTGTGTTCCTTTTGATTCTATGTATAATTTTTTGGTAACTTTTTTGAACTGAACAGCTCTGGAGCTACTCACTAACCCCGTTGATTCTGAGGAGGTTCACAGCTATGAGTTTTGGAAGGATTTTGCTCACAGACTTGGTTTTCACTTTTATCTCTTGATATGTGTTCCCACTGAATGGAAAAAATGGAACTAAAGTTGACTGCTTTTGTTCCCTTCTTTCTCTAAGAAGGTGCAGCACAACTGCTGGTTATGTTTTAACTAAGGTAACTGTAGATACAAAATGCAAAATGAGCGACAGCTCTGAGTTGACTTTTGAACTGGATCACTGTAACATCATTTTCAATATACTGGTTAATCTTGAGTGTTAGTAACTACAGAATGGTGCTGCTGCTCTTTTGGAGCCATTTCCTGGTATTTGTCCTTATTCTTCTAAAAGGACTTCATCTTTTTGCTTGGGAACCCTGGAAGAGTTTTTCCTTCCTGAAACATTAAACACTTTTCCTGAGGAGTCTGACAGCTCAGGGAGTCACACATACAGAATTAAAACACATTTGTTTTACATTACTGTCTTCCTCTTGTTTTAACTTATGACACCAGTATCCCAGTAGTTGATCTTGCTTTGAAAACACTGCTCACAGAAGGAAGAATGGAGAGCCCCTGTAAAACAGCAGAGTTGATGCCAGTGTATAGACTGTGATGGTAATGAGATATAGCATGAGTTTGAAAGAAACAAATGTGCTGGTGGCAGAAGGAAGGAAAAGTTAGCAGTAGTTTTGCCCTTTAGCTGTATCTTCTCAGATTCAATTAATTTCCCTAGAACAGAGAATTGAATTTAGCTGTACTAAAATCGAAGTGGAATTGCACAGTTTTATGTGGTTGCTTTTTACTGACACAGATGTCATGAGAGGAGATATAGTTATTCTTCATACTCTAGTAGTTAGGAATGTAAAATAAACCTGACTGTTGAGGCCCGTGCTGTATTAGAAAGCAGTGCTTTACATCTAGTTCTGATGTGTTTACATCGTGGCATTCTAGTTGACCAAATAATGGAGTTACTGGATGATTTTGATGTAGTAAGTAGAATAATAGAGAAAACTTTAAAACAGTGAGAATTACTAACTTAATCTTTTAGCTAGACCAATTATAGGGAGGTAATTTTTAACCTAGAGGTCAACCCCTTCAGTGGAGAAAAGCAGTGATCTTGCAGAAGGCCTCATAGAACTATGTTATCTGCTATATGTTTGTCAAGTGCTTTTTAATCTCCTTGAGTACACAGAAGTACAGGGGAAGAAAGTCTTGTGCTACCATTTGTGAGAAGGATGGAGTAGTTAAAGAGGAAGAAGGGATAATATTGTTCTGCATTAAAAATCTTGGTTGATGGGAAAGATTTATTGAGTGCCTGTTTCTTGCAGCGGGAAGGACATGCTCAAGTCAGCAGTTCACATGTTCAAATGGACAGTGTATCCCGAGTGCATACTGGTGCGATCGAGTGAAGGACTGCACTGATGGAACAGATGAAAGAGTCTGCCGTGAGTCTTAACTCTTAGCACTAGATCTCGTTTCATCTCATCTCCCTGTGGCATTTTATTAAATTTGTAAGATTAAAGAGCTTGTTGATGGACAGGGTGACCACAATATGCTGCTTGTTATGAGAGTAACATTTCAGATTCTTTTGTGTATTAGAGCTCATGTTCTGATACAGATCCATTATTGGTGAATTCAAATGCAAACTGCTGCCATAGGACCAGGGCTTCTTGTCTGTCATCATCTGAAGGATAATGAATATTGTATTGGAAAAAAACAGCCATGTTAAAATGGCTTAAAGCCTAAGGAGTCTCAGACCTAACTTTGCCCAATTTTTTTCGTATCCTTTTTGCATACTTCTTATGAAATCAGAGATAAGTATAACCTGTATAGAAAAGAAAAATTTGAGCCCAAATCACTTCTTTGGGTGACTTTGACCCTTTCAAAAGCATTTGGATTCTAGACTGCAATTTCTTGTGGAGATGAAGCAACACTGGGTGATACTGTATTCAGACAAGCTGTTTATATTGTGCCAACAAAATGAAGATGGACAAGTAGGTTTCTTTTCAGCCTAATTTCCACAGAGTTGAGGCTGCCTGACTGACTGGTGACAGCATCTCTAGATCCTGGCCTAGGTTGAATACTGATGGCAAGGACAGTTGGCAACAGAATAGAGGCCAGATTTTTCAGAGATGCTTTTGCCTAATACTTATACAACAGTGTGTAACAGCATGCCTGTTCATTGTTAGTATTAAGGGAAAGCTTTGCATGTCACAAGTGACACGTAACATATGAGCTGCTATTCCAGCTGTTGGAACTTTGGGTGCCTTTGGGAAAAAGGATATAACCGTAAACTTCACTCAGAACCAGACTTGGGGTGGACAGTGGGGGAAGAAGTTAGGATGCCAGGTGGCATGGGTAAAGAAGCAAGAAAGAACGTTGTTAATGGCTGTGCTAAGGGGAAAAAAGGGCATATGCACATGCTCTGTAAAAGAAAACCAGCATATTACATGGTCAGCCAGCTGCTAGTGTATTTTATCCGTGAATCACAAGTGGCTAAAATGTACGCTCTGTAGAATGAAAGGTGATTTAGAACTATTTGGTAATCTGTAATAGAAGGTTGCTTAGACAGTCAGCTTGGAACTTTTCCATGAGATAGACCCACAGCCAGTTGTAAGGTCACCAACACAAATGGCTAAAAGCCAGGATCCAAAGTATCCCATACCATTGCTGGAAGAATATCTTCTGTAGCTTGCCTTTTTTTTTTTCTCTTACAGTTTAGAGAAAGGGAAGAGATTGGTAATTAATTTAGGAAATCCATGACACGTAAAAAAAATCCTGGAGAAAAGATACTTGTTAAAAAAAATTACATTATTCATGAATTAAAAAAGAGGAACTGCTCAGAACCTCTGAGAGCACTCTGTCAGTAGTCACTGAAGGCAGTGTAGAACAGCCAGATAAAATGGTGTGGTCATCATAATGCTGTGAACCTGTGACAAGTGGGAGTGGGGTCCTAAAGGCAATACTCACAATTTTTTTTTTTTTTTTTTTCAGCCTAGAAGCTGCTGTGATGTTTGAAAATGGAAGTGCTCATTTTATTTCATGTTTTAACATTCCCAACTAAGTAAATTAAAAGGGCAGTTTGGAAAGGGACTGGGCCTCTAGGTATCTTAACAGTAGTGCTTTACTGCTGTGTGGGAAACCCAGTCAGTGCTTCACCAGCCAGTAGGCCCCATGACTGTTGTGAAAGCAGCGTATTTAGCCCCAGGGGGAGGGACTGGCTCATATCATTCAACATCCTCTACTCTGGTTTATTAGAATATGTGTTGACAGTCCTTCTAAGACAGAAGAATGACTGTGACTTTGAATATTGAAAGGAGGAGTGTTTGACTAGTTTAAAGAAATGTGATGGTGCTGAAGACAAGAGAATGGAGAATTTAATGACAAGACCCTTCCAGATAGGCTGGTTAATTTTAGTTCCGCTCTATCTTTGCAAGGTGTAGAGCTTTAAAACAGATGTCATAAAATACAATTCATAATTTGGGGATTTTATATTTAACTATACAGTAGGGATTAATGTAAGTCTTAAAATTCACTGTTTTGATGCAGATTCAAATTTGCTTTGAATATTCATTTTTCCACTATTTCATCCATTTCCTTTTCCACGCTGATATAAACAAATACAAGAGGAATATAACTATTTTTGCCTTTTCCTTTGTCATTAATTTCCCATAATTTAATTTACACTAAAAGTTTTCAAAAATAGAGGTGAAACAGCCATAAATAATGAAAGAAAAAAGCTATTTAGAATGGATTCTGTTATTTCATGAACCAAAACAAAATCCAAATAAGCATGTCCATTTACTTATGCCTTGTGCTCACTGATCTGTCTGGAAGCAGATTTAGATTGTAAAAAAGATAAAGTTTTGTTACTGAATAAGCTACATTATTTAAGAAACTAGTCGAATGCACAGTGTCACTGATATGAAGTAACTCAGCAATTACACATGTAAAAAAAATAGAACAAAGGAATTCAAAGTCTTAGTCCATTTTACTGCTAATGGGATTAACAGCAAGAGAAAGCTACCCATGCAGAGGCTAAGATAAACATCAGAACAGTGTTTCAGCTGCAGGTCACGTAATTAGTGCATTGAAGCTGCTTTAATTTCATAAAATTATGGTTTTTAAAATTTTCTTTTAATATATATATACACATACAATTTTCCCCCACCATTTTTAGTAATCAGCAGCTAGCAAATACCTTTATTTTAAAACTTTAGCAATGAAGAATGAAACACATATTATTTGGGGCAGCAAGTACATTTTGGGAGTAAGCAGCCAATACTAGTTCCATTTTTCTGTGCTACATACTTTTGTTTCTTTCAGTTAAGGGTAGAATTCTCTCTCCTGCCTCAGCTTCATAGTTGAAAACTGAAAATCTCAGCCATTTTGGTTTCCTGTGACTGACAGAATAACCTTCCTCATACATTTCTGGCAGCTAAGCACTGCACTGAGGCCATCAGAGATAAAGGGGAAGTATTTTAAAGATATGTTGTTTGAGGCTGATGGTTTGAGTGCAGACCCAGAAACTCTGTATTTTTGATTCTAATTTTTATGTTGAGTTGCTGCCATGGGTCAACTGCCTAACTTGTTAATTCCTGCCTCCTATTTGCTACCCTAAATAGCCTCTGTGGTCAGAAGTGAGCAGCCAGGTCTGGGATGAATCTGTGGAGATCAGGGTAAAAGCGAACAGAGATTAAGAACTGGAGAGATCACAAGGGATGTAGTCCAAGAAGGAAGAAAATGCTTGTGATCAGGGTCTGATGTTCTTGAAGTTGGACAGATTACATGTAACAGCTGCAGGACTGAAGCAAGTTGCAACTGTTTCCTGTTACTGTTTTTGTATGGGTTTATTTTCAGCTTGCAGAACTTTAGTGTTAGAGAGCAAAATAATGTAGGCCTAACAATTCCTGTGGCATAGCTTTCAAGTATCTTCCACATGTGTACATTGTTTTTCCAGCTGTTGCCCCAAAATAGTTTGGGTCACAATGAGCAAGGTGCCTTATATGTCATTTGTGCTGGTATTTGCCAGTTGTTCATATTTAGCGACTGAAGCTCTGGCATGCCACAGGGAAGTCCGTTTGTGGAAAAGTATTTCAGCAAAGAAGAAGAGATGCCTGTGAAGAAGGGGAGAGAAAGAAGATCTCCCTCTCTTTCTTAGCACCGGAATGAGTGGACCTGGATTTCCCCTTGTTTGCACAACACTTGTATTATCTTCTAGGAACTGTGATCACTAGGAAGAGATCTCTTCTTTTCAGTTTTCTGTAACTAGCCAAACACTCTTGGGAGGAAAAGATAAAGGAAACAATGTTCATGTTGGAGGCTCTTCACAATTAAAACCAAGATGAAAGAAGTGTGTTAATATTTTTCTGTCCCTTCTCTTTTCTCTCCTAATGCCATGTTCAATCTTATACTATCTCCTTTCTCTCTTTCCTCTTACACAGCTGTATTCTTAGATGCAAACTACCTGCCTTGTCCTTTTAATTCAGAATCTTAGCCTTACTTTTTAGCTTTTTCCAATCCATCTGTTACTGATCCATTAAAAACAAAACATTTCCAAGTCCCTGGAAGAGATCCCTTCCTTGGATTTTTACATAGTTCCAGGACACTCACAGAGCATTAATGCTTTTTCCACGTGCCCCTTCTCTTATCACTATCAGCTCTTGCATAGGTGTAGGGTCTTATACCCAAATGCATTGCTCTGGGATCAGGTGTATGCAGAGAAATTTAACACATGCACATGCTTGATTTGTTGGATAGTTCCATTGAACTCACTGATGGTGTTATGCACGAGTGTTTACAGGATTGTTTCTAAGTTGTTTAAAATAATCCCTTGTGTTGGTCTGTAAGTCATTTACATAAGTAGAACAGCCAGAAACTGAAAAATCTCTCATTCTGCAGGATCTTTTGGTTTAGGAAGGGGAAAACTTGTAATAAAAACCAAAGATGCTGAAGTTGATCATAGCCTTGGAAATTTAACATCCTTGGCTTAATTAGAACAAAACCATAAAACTGTGAAGTTTCTGAGTTTGAGAATACACAACATCCTAAGAGGACATAAGAACTGTAAATTTCAGGAACTTCTTTACTACCTAAGCACTTTTAAGATCAATAAAGTATAAAGCTGAGGAACAAGTAGGTAAAATAAACATTCACTGCTTGCTCTCCTGTGTTGCATTGTTTTCTATCATATTGTAAACTGTTTGGGCTGCAGACCTTTTTGGGGTGTGAGAGGGCATCTATTTTTTCCTTTTTTTTTTGTGAGGTTTTGTAGCATCTATGAAAAGCATATACATGACATAGTAACCTAATAATAACATAATACCTGTTGGAGGAGACAGTGTACTGATTGTTTGTCAATGATAATCAGTAAATAGATTTTGTCAGTAGTAGTATGGGAAGTTGTGTTCCTTTTTTGTTTTCCTGTAGATCAAGGTATTTTGATGACACTGCATATTTATTACTCATTATAAGCTGTAGTCTAACATTCTTGTGATACTGAAGGATTTCTTATTGCAGACTACCCAAGATGTGAACAGTTGTCATGTGCAAATGGAGCATGTTTCAATGCAAGCCAGAGATGTGATGGCAGAGTTGATTGCAGAGATTCTTCTGATGAAGCTAACTGCAGTAAGTTCGATATGCAAAGTGATCCCAAATAGATATGCTTTATAGACCCTCTGTTAGAATTCAAGATTGATATTTTCTGACAGATTTTTTGTGTGTCTTTCTGTGCGAAAATCTCTTTCAGCGCATGGATGCAGCAGTACGCAGTTTCAGTGTGCTAATGGAGAATGTATCCCACGAGCCTTTATCTGTGACCATGATGATGACTGTGGAGATAGGAGTGATGAAAACTCTTGCAGTATGATTTTTGGTTTTTTACTCTCTTTAACTGTTTTACTAAGAACTGGTTCAAGCAGATGACAGGAAGTAGGCTGCTTAGCTATACAGCCATCAAAAAATACTGTTCTATGACATAATATTGCTTTTTCTAACCTTTCAGTCACTCAGAGTAATTTGATTTTCTCATGTTTCTTTCCATAGCTTATGCAACTTGCAGAGGCAACTTCTTCACCTGCCCAAGTGGCCGTTGCATTCATCAGAGCTGGATATGTGATGGAGATGATGATTGTGAAGATAATGAAGATGAAAGAGGATGCGGTATGTAATAATGCTAACTTCCAATGATGGCATTTTCAGAGGAAGACCTCACTTAAGTACTTTTGTGAAGTTTTGACCAATCAAGATGTTCTGAGTCCATTTTAATTCTGGGAAAAACCTTAAAATTCCATCTTTACTGGTTTCTGGGTTTTGTTTTGGGTTTTTTTAAACTTATGCAGTGTTTTTTATTGTGTGTGTGAGAGTTATTGAATTGTTGTTGTGATACTAAGTATGCTGCAAAATAAGTTAGCATATAGCAACATCTGTTTTTCTTTTACATTTTCTCCTACATCTTTTGTGGTTTTTTGTTCCTGTGGAGATTTTTATGTCATCTGTTAAGAGACGTGAAGTTCCTAATAACCAAAATCAATTGGTTGAAAATTAAAATAACTCAGTTCCTGCCAAGATTTGTCCTGCAAGAAACAGAAATTTTAAAGAATGAAAGCATGGGTTTTTTCATCTTTCATTGGCCTTTTCTACAATGAACATTATTCTCTTTATCCAGACAGCCTGTGCGTGTTTTGAAACCACAGAGCTATAGGTCCATTTCTGGTGCACCAGGTTGTCTAAAGCTAGATGGTTTTAGTATTTCTTACAACACAGAAAACTAGAAAGATTCACAGTTCTCACAAGTATTGTTTGCATTGTACTTAGAAGGTAAAAGAAAGCATAACAAGAAAGTATAGATGCTGTTTCTTTTATAGTCTTTCCCAGCTGCATGCAAGAACCAGAAGCTGAATAAAGAAGGATATAAATGCTATGGAAGCTGTTTGGGAAGAAATTCTACGTATTATTTGAAACATATTTCTCAGTTATTCTTGTTTTTCTTTTCATAGAAAGTGGTCACCATGAATGCTACCCAGGAGAGTGGGCCTGCCCTGGGTCAGGACAGTGCATTCTGATTGGGAAAGTGTGTGATGGGGCTGCAGACTGTCCTGCAGGAGAAGATGAAACTAACATCACTGCGGGCAGGCACTGCAGTATGTATTAGAATCAAAAGCATACACAGAGTAGCAGAAACATCAGCACTGACATCTTTTTACATGCACCTTTTCTCCCCTAAACAATGCTGAAATTTTGGAATCTCACTTTCTTTGTTGATACTCTTTTGACTAGATAGTCTGAAAGAAGCATGTATGCTGTGAACAGACCATTCCTTTTGTAAATCTGTATATGAAATTTCACAAATAAGGATTTTTATCTCACTATCCATATCCTAAAATGTGTTAAAGAAGGCAGGGAAAGGTGTGCTATACAGAAATTTTTTGTTTAAATATCTGTGGTTTTCACTTTTTGAGAGTAAGGAGAAATGTTGTATACTGGTCAGAACACAGGACTGAGTTCTATCTTGAGCCTTGGCTAAGTCATTTTTGCATTTCACCTGGGATATCTGGTTCTCCATTTAGTTGTATACTGGGTTTCTTCTGTTGGTGGCAATGAGCATGCATAGTTCCTGTTAATTTCACTCTTACAAACACTGATTCCTTCTGAGAATCAAGACTGTGGTATTTTACATTTTTAATGTCCAGGAAGAGGAAAATTGCTTTTAATAAAATCCTGCCTTCTGGAATAGGAGGGCAGGGAAAAAAAATAAGAAATCACATTTCACTGTAAAAAAGTATCTCTTGCTTTGCTGAGTGGTTTAGTCGTAACATCAGATAACAGCTGCAAAGGAAAGCATTTAACAGAAGAAACTGAGGAAAAGGAAGGAGGTGCAAGTCAGCGAGTGCTTTACCATCATAATTTGATCACCTATCACTGAACTTCTTATTGAGTAGTAGTAAAAGGAAAGGGAGAAGTGGTGAAAGAAAAAAGAAGAGAGAAAAAAAAGAATAAAGACAACCCAACCAATATACTCTAATTGGAGTTATATAAATACTCTTAATATAGTATAGTAGAGATTTTTTCTGCATGAAAGAGTAGATGTTGAGATTATATGCCAATAGATAGAGCTTGAGGATGTGATGTTCACAAGTAGGTTTGGTGGAACCAGAGAAAGGTATGGTGCACTGCAGGTGGCTTCCTCTGTGCAGCTTTTTACATGGCACTTACCAGTGATGGTTCATATAAGACTGATGCTTGTCCTTCAGCTCTGTTCTGAAAACCTGTTATGCATGGTAGCTTATGTTCTGTCTTCCATTTCCTTGCCTGCATGTATGTAAGTACATGTGATTTCATGGAATTTGAGACATACTTTCTTGTGCAGGTTATGTTTTAAGAAGCTGTTCCTGAAATTATAGAAAAGACAGTAGCTTTGTAAATGTTAGGCAAAAAGCTGTTCTACTGGTAATATGTGTAATTGTATTTCTGAACTATTTTATTTCCTTTCCAGACATATCACAGTGTACTGCTCTGAGTTGCCAGTATCGCTGTCATTCTTCTCCATCAGGAGGGATGTGTTACTGCCCTGCAGGATATACAATAAGTAACAATGACAGTCGTACTTGTATTGGTAAGTGAAGTACAGTGATACCTGGTAGATACCTAGTACCTTCTCACATTTCATTGGGAAAGTTTGGATTCCAGGAAGTCAGTTCCAAGTGGGTGGATGGCAAAAAAGAGTCAGCAAAAGAATAAAAATCTAAGAAGTACAGGGACACATGGTAACACAGAAACAAGCTAGAGGGATATCCCGAAGATGTCTTCCAGTAAGACCATTAAAGACATAATCAGAGCATAATTATGTTTAAAAATATATACTCTTGGATTGCTGTTTTATTATCAATTTTTCTTACAGGTCTTTTAGTGGTTACATGGGAAGAGTTTATTTCTGCTCCAGGGATGTGTGGTGTTGTATGCCTGGAAAAGCTGTTATAGATATTGAAGTGTTTGATGTGTTCTGAAACTGGCTATATATAAAGACAGTAGAATGTTGTACTTTAAAAATTAAAAGGGTGTTTTGTATTTGCACTATGGAATGGCTGTATTGCCTATAGGATTTTAATATATGCATTATTTACATGAAAATGAAGAATACTTGCAAGAATATAAAGGCAACAGGTATTTTGGTGTTGCATTTCTATTCTGTAGCTGCTATAACTTGGTAAAACAAACTCATGGTAGTACAAATGATTTGTCTTGGTAACTGGAAATAGAGTAACTTCAGAATCATAAAAATTATCACTGACTAGTAAAAGAAACTGGATACAATCTGTTACGGGTCGTCAACCCAAGCTGTGGTGTTTATGCTAGTAAAAGTATTCCAGGGTGCTCAGCTTCTAATGAGTCTTTTTGGAATACTGTGTGACTTAGGACTGTATTTGGGAAATACATAAAGGACACTTGCAAGTCTGGTGCATTCTCAGTGAGTCTTCTATTGTTCTTTCACTGCCTTGTAGACCTAGCTGTCTCATTCTGGCTTGTAAATCTGAGTGAATGTGTTTTGGTTTGCCAAGATCTAGGCATATATCTTTAGTGGGAGCAAAACTTGTCATGGAGGAGTGGCTCCCAGTCAGTAGTGTATAATTCCAGATCTTAGTTTGAATCAATAATGCTCTTGGTTTCAGGCCAGAAGAATGAAACTATGGTTTCAAAAAGTAATACACTGCTAATACTATAATGTTTTCAATTTGTCTTCTTTTGCTTCTGGCTCATTATGTAGTGAAGGTTTTTAACACACATGGAAAACCTCTGAGAAGGTTTTTTCAGTACAAAAATGTGCTACCTATGAAGCATTTCAATTTTACTTGTGTGTTAATAAATGCTTGACAACAGAAGTTCCGGTAGTAAGAATATTTGCGATGTCATTTTCTACTTCATTGGCTTAACAGTAGAATCGCCAGTTTCCAGCAGCGTAATGTACTGATTCTACTCAGATTTTCATGTGAAAGTGGTCAAACTTGTGATGTCAAAACCGTGTATTAGTGGTATCAGAAATCTCCTGGGTTTTAAGTATCTGCAGATGGGATGAAACACCAGAAAGTGTTCAGATCTGGTTGGTTTGGGCCTTTTTTTTTTTTTTTTTT